>QWTY01015496.1:0-25254 GCA_008033365.1 Pseudorectes ferrugineus | reverse complement strand
TCAAAAGTATTTCAACTATTTTTGTTTTTCATTTTCCTTCTTTGTTTGTTTTGGCAGAGGTGTTTGCAATCAATAATTATTTCATAAAGAAAATGTTGTTTCACATAGGAGGTAAATTTCAAATCTCCAGCTGGCCTATTAATCATAAAAATCTCAAAATCCTAAACTTTGGATCAATTGTTCACTGTGCAAGACGAGCAAAAAGATTGCTGTAATATCATGTTTTCTTCCATCTTTCACTCATCTTTCAAAACTAGGATGTGAATGGATTTTTCCCCTCTCAAAGCCTCTCCCCTTTAAATGCTTGTTGTCTCTACCACTGATCAAGTTTCTGAGAAATGACTTTATGTAAGAGATTGAGCAAGATAAAGTTGCCACATTTCGTTTTATCTTTTTGGTGGAATTATTAGGACTTAAAGTTGTGGTGACAAGACTGCTGCCTTCTAATAGGCCTTGTTGCCATGGGAGTGGGCTTTTTGAAAAGAACAAGGCCCACGGCCACCAAGACCTTTTTTACTATTATTTCCATCCTCAGCCAGTACAGAAATCCTTAGTCACAGACAGGAAAATGTGGTGTAGTATACACAGTAACACTTGCTGACAGTGAAAAACAAAAGCAGTGGAAACTAATACTGCAGAAAGCTGAATTGCATCACAGCCTGCAAGCAAAAGCATTTCTCTTCTGTAAAAGAAATTCTTTGTGCATCCAAACAATTCCCTCGCTCTGGGACTCTTCAGAGATAAAAAGGAAAGAAGGCTGTCATCGCACAAAGTAGGCATTCCAGACCTGACAGGAATTTATTTCCCTCTGGAAGAAGAAAACACCATGCAGCAAAAACAGGCAAACAAGCAAAAAGAATCTGCCAGTGGTCCACCAGCTCTGGTGCCTGGCCACCACCTACACCTGGAGTGGGATTAGCCACACAGAGAGGATTAACAGGGAAGGATTGCTGTTCGTATGTAGAGGGAGACCTTCTTCTGCCACCCCCATCCAGAGAAATGCCATCACTCTGATACAGAACGATTAAAGCCCAGCTGGTGAACTCAATCCAGAACAACCCACGGGAATACAAAGATCAGGAACAGGTTGGAAAAATCTGGTGTCTTTCTGTAGGCAAAGGTTTCACAGGCTCAATGTCTGCACACAGTTAAATCTTTAATTAAAGAGGTCTGTCAGGTAAAGCACTGACTACAAACTGATTTTGGTGATTTAGCTCTTTCTACATGGCTGAAAATTCTGAGATTTGCCTGTAGTTCAGCAAAGCACCCTGCAGACTGCTGGTGAGAGAGGGGTAAATAATGTGGTGGCTGGTGGACACCATAAACAGGTTACCTGTGTGACAGATATTCACTATTATTTTCTATTCACAGCTATTGAAAAAAATCAGTTTTATCAATACCTAAGAATTCTTTTTGAGGAAGATATTAATTTAGCTGCAGTCTAAGAAAAAAAAAAATTATCAGAAAGAGCTAGAAAGGGATATCTCCATGGATGGGTAAAAGTGATGTGTAGCAAGTCACCTCTGCCTCCTGTGTCTTAAAGGTGATTGCCTTGCTAGAAATTCAAGCCCCATAATCGTGGCAAATGCTACTCCCATTCTGCAGTGCATCTCCTGCAAATTTACTACCAAGTCCTCTGAAACTGAATTGTACACAATGATGTTACTACAGCTTGCACTAGAGGAAATTGTTTAGAATGTCACCAAAGGGCATAGTCCTGGAGAAGAGTTTAATTGGACAAAATTACTGCCAGCTGGTAGCATGTTATAGGAGCTCCAAGAAGGTGCAAATCTGTAGGTAAATGACGCTGTTCCCTTGATACATCTGTGGATCTGTACTAGTTTAGTACTTTAGTTTAGTACTCTGTCTTGAGCAGGTGACCTTGAGCAGCCTTTATTTCCTACAAGCAAGCAAACAGCTGCGCTGACCTGAGAGAATGTTTTTACTTGGAGAAGTGAGCAGCTGAGGCTATAGGTCAAGCTGAATCAAGACATCTCAGCAGCTCTGGAGAATGGGCCAGAGCAAGTCTGCTGGAGAAGTCAGGAGGTGGATATTGATGGTCCAGGGGAGGGATCCAAGGATTGCAGGGATCTCTAGACAGGGTGGTTTCTTTTCCTTTCTCTCCCCCTTTCCCACTACTAATCTGCACTGTTCCTGCAACTCCCTCCTCCTAATCTCACATACAGAACACCCATCTTCAGTCAATCTCTTTTGCTCAAAGAGGTGCCTGTATTTGCATTTACACCCCCACAAAATGCTCTCTTCATTCTCAGGCTTCAGTGCATCCCCCAGTCTCTTCCACACATCTGCCAAGTTTTTGGAACAAGGGTTATTAAAGGGATTGGGTCTCAGAAGAAAGTAACAGATACCCTGTTCAGCAAAGGATTGGGACCAAAGAACTTTCTACTGCTGCAGCCATAGGAAAATGTACATGGTAGCTGTTGACGTTTGGGGTAACATGTGAACTACTGGTATTACTGTCAGATGTTATATAAATATGACTAATTCTAGTTCATAATGAAACAATAAGCTGTCCCTGAATGCTTGTTTAATGAGTTTCTGCTTGGACTCTGTGATCTTTTCCAGACTAAATGATCCTATGATTCCTTTCTATGATTCTGTGAATGCAATGTTTAATCAAAAAGTGTAAACAAAAAGAATAAGGTTAAATAGTTCTGATGGCTCTCAGGACCTATTTTCAGAATACATTAAATACACAAGCAAAATAAGGTTTCTGGGTAATGTCAAAGAAAAAGAAATAAGGCTTATGAAACATAGATAAGTCACTCAAAACATATTGAAGAAGGATACACATTTTAAATATAAGAAGATTGTATGGGAAATTGAGGACTGGTTGGACCAGTGAGATATTCACTTGCTGAGGTATATCAGAGTTCTCTACTTATTCTTCTACTACAAAGAAAAAAAAAAATCAATTAATTTCCTGGAACATCTGTACATAAAATGTTATTTCTTATGTACACAACATTGCTCTTCCCACTATTTCATATTAGAAATACTTACTAATGTCAACAAAATGCTAGGACTTTTATTGAGAGGCACTGGGAGGTGCCTCTAATCCTAAATTTCATAGACATCACTTCAATTTAATTTATGTAGGAGAAATGTCAAGTGTCCATGAGAGTGGACCTCCTGGGAAGCATTCAGAAATGTAGATGTAAGGCCCATGCCTGTTCCTATTTAACCACATACACCCTTAGAAGCAGAGACTTGAAACTTTGTAGGGGTATTCTCTTGATTGTCAGCTTTTTCCAGGCATGTATTTCAGAACTGGCTCCATTTTCAGTCTCAACTTACACTTAGTATCTGTCCCCTAAGGTAGTTTCATAAGGATCTGGATACAGGGCTCTATAGAGAACATTGTAAAGCAGACATCTCTGTAAGTACCACTGTAATAAGTCCCAACAATATTTCCAGCTATGCTCAGGTGTCTGATATTTATACCAGGCTCTTCCTCGCTGACCCCAAGCACCTCCTGTGCAAGTAAACAGCTAAAGAGATCCACATTTCCATCTTACCTCCTGCCTCCACACCCCTACAAGCACGTGTTTTTACACCGACTTTCTTCTTTTCTCCGAGGGGATGGTGTACTGGGGGGAAGCACAAATAAAAAGCCATGGTCTTTAAATTTGATTTGAAGGTGGCAAGTTTTGTGGTGGTTTTGATCTCCTCCAGGCATTCCATAATCGTGGGCCAAGTTGCCTAGAGATCTTTGTCTCCCACACTTCCAAGTCTCTCTGTTGTGGCTGACAGATCCATTGTTTTGGAAGCATGTAGCTGTCATGGAGGTCATGATCTCCCAGGCGTGAGGCAGTCCCTTCCCTACTTTGGGTTGGGCTTTGAAGATAAAAATGGTAAATTTGAACTTGGGCGCGAGTGCGTTTGATAGAAAGCCTTCCCTTGCGCTCCTTCAAAGCTTGTGCCAGCAGACAGTGGGCACTGCAACAGCAAACCTCAGATCACAGTGATTTTTATTAAATATTATGGTTTAATAGCTGGAGCCAGCTGGGTCAGGGCCCACAGTGCCTGGGATAATGCAGACACATAGTAAATGGCAGCCACTTAGCCAGAGCACTTACTTTTGACCTTTATATTCCTTCCTCTGCATCCCCTCACTTGTCACCAAAAAATGTCTGCAGCGACACCAATGTAATGCCGATGTAGTGTTGCCTTATAAATCTAATCTAAGGAAGTTCCTGAAAGTGAACCCCATATAAACACTTTAGAAGCATAGACGTGAGGCTCATGCCTGCTCCTATACAATAAAATTAAAGAAAACCCACAACAAACATGTTTATATTACACCCCTGGTGTGGATTCTGTGTCTTCCTGCATTGTATCTGTAACATACGCCACCTCAGGGCATATCACCCGCCTCTGCAGAGGGGAAATAACATAAATATAAATACAGGCAACATTTGCTACCACTGAGCTGACAGGCACATGCTCAGGTGGTCCTGACTGAGCCCTTCCTTGTCGTTTTCTCAGGAACCAACCCTGCCGCGTGGTGTATGACTTCAATTATTAGGGTTTTTTTCCTTCCTGCACTGATGCTCTGTCATCTACGGGTACCAGCAGAGTGGATTAGGACTGCCTGTCAGCTTTCTCTGCCTGTGTGAGCTCACAGAATAGCCCGGGCTCACGGCGTGCTGGCCCTGCTCCTCTTGGCAGAGGATTGAGCTCCAGTTTCTGGCAGCGCATCCCCCTGGCACACGACAGATGTGGGGCTGCCCTCACCCCAGTGCAGCTGGGCAGCCTAACAACGGCACTGGGCCTGTGCTTGCCCAGCTTTTTCTGCTCTTACACTGGATGGAAGTGGAATAAAGCGTATTTATAGGGATGTATCAGCACCTATACAAAGGACTGTACAGCGAAACCACACTGGAGTAGAGCACTGTGAGCACTTTATTTAGAAATAAAAAAACCAAACAAACCAAAATCCAGAACAAAACAAACCAGATTCTACAAGGTTTAAGAAAAACATCTTTAAAAGCAACAGTTACGTTGCTCAAAACCTGGTTAACGCTGCCTGCACCCAACATCACACACCTGCCTGCTCCCCAGCCCACCTCGGCAGCTCGGGCTTCAGCTGAGTGCTGGTCATAAAAACAGAGAGCCAGGACTTGGAAAAAGCAAGCAAAGGGAAGCATTTTGCTCCAGCGTGCTCTGAGACACCTGAAGAAGGCTGCAAGACAATCCCTCTGCTGACCACTGTCACACCTGAGAGTTGCTGGATCTCTGCTTTCAAAATAGACTCCCCCAGCATGTACCCTCTTGTATTAAGGGCCAGAACTAGACACATTAATGAACTAACACTGTCTAAAATGTCGACTACTGATGGAAAGGAAACCTGTTGCTGGCCTGCTATCCCAACAGGCAAATCCTGTGGGCCATACTGAGGGCTGTGCAGGAGGCTGGCAGTCCGCTGGAACACCCAGTGTGACAGCACTGCCCAGTACCTCTATGGGCACACACTGCACCTGTGACAGCTCTGCACCAGAGCGGGTTTGGGAACGAGCTGGTCACTAGAATCCCTCTGTGTCCTCAAGTGTGCCCTGAACAGCAGCATACAAAGACCATATTCCCCCTCAGAGCGGTAGCGCTGCTGCCTTACGAAGCCAGGCAGATGAGAACATCAAATTATAGTGGGTAAACGCAGTCATCTCAAAGGTCATTTTTGATGAATCGGGAGGAAAGAACCTTACTGGCATTGTTTGTCCCTTGTTCACCCATAAAAGGTTTTAGTTAGGTAAGATTCCAACCACTACTTATTTATATGGTTTACAAAATGCAAACAAAATACTTTGTCATTTAGAGATGGAAGAATTGTACGTGGTAGATGCTGTACGTAGCTCAAGGTGCTAAAGGAAGAAGCACTGAGTCAACTAGAGTCTCCTGGGGGGTGCACTTGCTAAGCTTTCCAATGTGAACCTTCATTCTTGATCTGGGGGTAGGTTTTGTGTTGCTTCTCCTTCCTCAAGTGCACTTCTGCAGAGAGAGAGTTGCTGTCACAAAAGCCCAGAGCAGCCTTCTGCCCTCACTGGGCAGCATTTGCAGGTCAGCACGCTTGGGATGGGGCAGCTCCACCACGAGGGAAATTTCCAGCAGGAACCCAAACTGAAGAACCCCAGCCAGTATGGTGGAGCAGGATGTTGTGGTTTGGAGGCAGACATTGTGGGTTTAGATTTTAATTTCACAGAATGCCATAAAAAAAAAACTATGGGAAGTATTAATGAAGATATGAGACCTTAAAAAACTTAAACCATTAGCATTTCTTGCCAAGAGGAGGGGAATAACAGCTTGTGCCCAGCTTTGCCTGCATCACTATCAGGCATGAATGGTACAACTTGTCTGCTGTTTTCTTTTGTCTTTTTCTGCTTATAGAGAACAGAAATGTTAGTACTGCAAGTCCAGTGATAAATAAAGAACTGCTAGTAAAAGATTACTATTGTACAACACTGAATTATTCAGTGCAAAAATTGTCATTCCTGATAGAAATGTAATAATTTTTAATTTCAACTAGATTAGATGATTAATTTTTTTAGGTTGAAAAAAATAATTGGTACTGAATTTAAGGTTTTAAAAACTAAAATTCATCCATTATTCAAGTAATTAATTACTTCGATGAGTAATACTGCCTGGAAGCTACTTCATTGTATTATCATTGTTTGTCTTTTATAACCATGCTTTCTCCTGCCGTTTCATGGCATTAAAAAACGAGGCACCTTTGGTTAGCCCAGGGTCTGGAGTTTTCCAGGTGTGGGAAAAGACAAGGACGACCATCCAGCATGGAAAAGGACCGTGAACACTGGGGAAGAGGGCTCATATGAGTGGTTGAAGAGCACGGGTAACCGTGGTGGAGAAGCCGGGAAAAGAAACCCGATGCGGAGGAGACGACGCCTTTTGTGAGATCCTCATGTGCGAACAAAGGGACGGGGCAGCAGGGAGAGCTCTCAGCCACAGCTCCCAGTGACCCACGTGTTCCAGCAGCGCCTGAATTTGTTAACCTTCAGTGCCTAATTCGAATGTTAACTAAACACTTAGGCTGTGTGCGAGGAAGGTGTTTGAGGAGCTGCTGTGAATTTTTATTTTGCCGGTTTATTTGGTTTGGCCTCTTTGGGTTTATAGCAAAAGATCACTACTGACAGGTTGCAGTGCAGAAAGAGAAAATAAAATAAAAATAACTATTTTGGAGCAGAGACTGGGGAAAGGGAGTCTTGGATACTATGGAACAGGAGAAAACAGAGAAAAAGTAGCTCAAATCTCAACATGATAGCAATAAATAACCCTCTTAGTCTCTGCTTTAGTTTCACGTACATTAAATGCAAAAATAATTTTCATAGGTAAAGTCAAGAAATTATGATTATTTGAGAATCAGTCTGGGACAAGAGGAAGTGAGCTCACCCAATGAAGTACAGCAGAGAAATTCAAAAAAGAAATGAAAGAGGGGAAAAAACATCCAAAAGAGAGGAATTGGGAAAGGTCTTCCAGAAGGACCAATATTCTGAACATCTGCCTTTTCAGTTGTTATCCTTTATGTATCTTTCAGGTTTTTAAAACTAATTCTTTTATAGCCAAGAGGGCATAGGGAGTTTTCATACCTAAAACTGAAGACAGACAAAATGCTTTCTCCCTTTTAAATGGAGGGGAAAGTGATGCACAGGTGCAATCATTTGTTCAAGCTCCCCCAAGGAAGTCACTGACAAAGTCAATTAACATCTTGTCCACTCAACCACAGTGCTCTGCAGTGAAGGCTCTTCCATGTGATGTGGGTCAAAATCATTGCACGAGCCATACCCACAGACACTTTGAGATTATTCCTCAGAAAGATGGATAAAGCACAGATAACTTATTTTCACAAGTATTCTAAAACTTGATCCTAGCTCAGAGCTTCATCTTGCACCAGTGTTCCACCATCATATGTTACATTTATGTAGATGTATGTATCACTCCATAAAATATCCTGATGACGCAATATTTCCATTGTGAAGCTGTCAGCGAAACCTTGACCTTTGCTCCTTCCAAAACAAACTTTCCTGTCAATCACTATCTTGTTATACATGGATATGACATTAGACCTGCGAATAACAATCTCCTTGATGGACAGCTCATCTGCCACGTCTCTCTCTTTAAATTGCCCAGCGTTTAAAGCCTTGAACAGCCAACCAACCACACTCCCCTCTAACCTGAGAGCTGTACTTGAAAAAATACATTTAATACCCACACAGACTCTAATTTCCCCAAAGCAAACAAGCAAGTTGGAGAGTTGTAAGCATCTGAGGCTACACCTGAAAAGTAAGGGAAACAGAAAATGTGCAAGAAAACAGGAGATGATTTGGTAGAGCTTTTTTTTCCCCCTCCCTAAGGGGGCTGATATTTAAATTGGGAAATTTTCAGCACATGACTTTTAGCAGCTACCAGTTGGGGGGGGGGGGGGGGGGGAAGTGAAACAAACAGTAAAACATAGATTAAAAAATAGCTGATTTCTAAACCAAGAGAGTCAGTGACAAAAATCAGAGTCATCTGAGAACTACTGCAACTCCCAGCACCTTGATGCAGTGACTCTGTAGGAGACCTCACACCTGCTTTATCACAAAAGTGATAGTAAGGGGCTAACACCATTGTTTCACATTGCATTTTTACCACCCAACAGCTGAGTGTGTGGTTAGAGACAAACTCCTTGACTTCAGGTCACAGGGTAATTTGTGTTGAAAGGGAGAGCAAAAGGTGTCTAATCCAACCTCCTATTCAGATCAGGATCAGCTAGGAGATCATACCAGGTTATTTATCCAATCAGGTACTGAAAACCTATTCATTTCAGTTGAAAATTATCTCATTACTAGAATACTTCCGTGGAGTATGACTTCCAAAGAACTCTGCCACTCCTACCTTTTATCAAATAGAACACCAAAAATTACTTTGATGGGGGGGGGGAGGGGGAATTAATTCATCAGAATAAATTAGAGAGGATATGCTTCTTTGAGCCAACCATCATAGCTTCCAAACAGAATACCTTTTGTGCCATTTTGTTCATTCTGCTGCCAGAAGGGCATCAAAAAACTTATCTGTTTCTTGCTACACCATTCATGTGCTCATTCTGACTAGAAAGGCTTGAGATAACTTGCCAGCAATCATTCAGGCTTATCATCTTCGTTTAGAAACTCCAGAAAAGCAAAGCCCTGTAGAAGTGCAGAATGATGGGGGTCTGTGCAGCAGAACCTGTTCACACCACAGTTCCCTGGCATCCAAAACTCACCCACCTCCTGGCTGCTGCTGCCCATGCCCTCTCCCATGCACCAGACACAGGCAAATGCAGCAGAGGAAAGAACAGTACTGCTGCCATTTAGTGCACTGAAAGGGCTTTGGAGAAGAGCACCAAGCATCAGAGTTGACCAGAACGCCTTGCTGCTGGCATCTACGGGAGGTTTTCAGCACCACTCAGTTTAACTCATGCGCTGGCCAACAGGATTCCAAGGAGAATAATTCTGAAAAGACACACTGTGGTGGAAAAGACCCAACGTGTCAGATGCTGAATGATGCAGTAGCACTTATTGAAGCGCCCTATCAGACACTCACATCAATATCATTTACGTGTGCCAAGACCATTTAACCTCACAGCTTCCTTTGAAGTGCTGACGATTTCCTTCAGGTGCACTGGGATTAGGAAGTGGATTATCTCCCACGAGGCTGCAGCATAGCTTTCCCTTCTGTTCTTGCTTTGTCTCTCTCTCATACACTCCCTTAGCTCTAACTGCAGCCCATGCTTCAAAGCCACAGAAGGGGAAAGCTTTGGATTGCAGAACACAGCTTGCTGATTTGCTTTCCTCCCACCTCTGCCAGCTTTGCAAATGTAACTCATTATTTCTGCGTTAATGTGACTTCTCTAGGTATAGGGCAAAGACAATGCTCCTCAGCTTTATATACAAAGAATGAATGTCCTTGGGCTCTCCGAAAAATAAAGGATTTGGGTTTAGGGAAAGGCTGAACATCCACCTCCCTGCACTGCAGGACTTGTTGCGTACAGGGACATCACTGCCCTTGGCCAAAATCTGGAGTACAATGACTGGGTATTCTCTCACGTTTTGACTCAATACACATTTTGTGCTAACTTTTTCAAACTGCTACGAAACTGGATTTGGGGACAATAATTGTTATATTAGTTTAGCTTTTGCTGTATAAAGTACTAGAAGTTGAAAAGTCCTGGCTGCTCTTTGACATTACCAGATCCATCCCTGCTTTTGTGCAAGGCAACAAAAACCATGTTCCATCACCTACAACAGGAGCAGAATCAAATACAGCCAGGTGGTTTGCAGGACAGGTTTTCACATACCTCCCCCAACAGCTTAGCCACAGGGCTCCTCCAGTCACACTTCTTCCCTTTCTGCAAACCTCTTCCAAAAAATAAAAAAAAAAGGTCTTATATCTCAAACAAAATAGGGTCTACATTATTTATCAGGGCCACACCACAGATCCACATGATTTACAGATCCTGTAATTTAGGAGAAGGCAGCGAACAGGGAGGGGATTGAAGATGGAATCAAGAAAGAAGGAAGCATTATACTATTCTACATTCAGTACCAATAATGCTGTAGACACACTACTCTAAGGATCGGTATTTTGATGTAACATCAGAAAAGATTCACTTTTACTAAACAAAAAGTTTTGAATTAATGGAAGATGAGATATAAGAGCTATATCCTACAAGGAATCCAAACAAAGAAGAAATAAGTTGAACCCACTGAATGTCATACCTGAAATATTAAACTCAAAGTTGTGTTGTTTTTATGGGTGTCGCTTTCAGATTTGGGAAATTACAGGCACCGTGATAAATATTTCAGGCAGTTGATTACAATGAAAAGTAATTAACCCAGCTACAACAACAGGTGTTGTATGGGGAAATGCTGGCTTTTATCATGAAGTTGTGGGTGCATGTGCTAAATGCATTCGTCATTTTCTCCTTTCTTTTATTCAGAGAATGCCCTGGGGAAAGTATTCTAGTGCCAGCATTTATAGGATATAATGAAAACCCATTAAATATGTATCTGACTGCTAACAACAGCGTAGAGAAAGAATAACTTAACTATGGTTATGTAAGGCTGCCCGTTCAGCTGGCTTTGGTTGTGGTAGTAGTTGTAGCAATCCCATTTGAACTCCTTTACTCTCTACTTAGCTGCTGGTTTTGAGTTGAGGGGAGTACTGCTAATTTTTGTGTCATTTCACTTTCTAATTAACAAATGCACACAACGGGATTCAAAGCTCGGCTTGCTTTAACAGAAAGAGTACAAAATACCCCTAAGTATGAACATGGCTGGCTGTAAATAATTAGGGAAGAAAGTTCAAAGTGGAAATAACAGCTGTTCAGAGAGCTAACATGTAGCACACATGTGTGTTTAAATGATGTTGCACTTGCTCGCTCAGAGCCCCCTCCTGACAGCCAGGCTCAGGCACAGACTCAAGAATTTGGGAAGGGGGGATGCTGCAGTCAGTGTCAGAATTGGACTCACATTTCTGATTCTCTTTTCCTGCAGCAGTCACCCTTACATAGAAAATGCCAATGGACATACTGCAACCTTCCCCCCACCCCCCAAATAATGCAAAATATATGCAGAATCTTCACTCTTCTGCTCCCATCTGCATTTGGAAGGAGACGAAGAAGCTGCGAGTCTGCTCTTCCTACTTTCCTCTAACCTGAGGTAACCTTTCCCATGCTCTGAGAGTCTTGAACAGAAGATGAAATACAGGTAAAATCCAGAGCAGACAAGACAGGTGAGCTGCTTATGTAGAATGGCAGGGGAAAAGCAACACTGATTTTACTGCCCCAAACCATCGTCTCCTCCAGACAACAAGAACCCCATCCCTTGCTTTTTTGCAAGAGATGTCTTAGGCTGCCTGGGCCTGTGCAGGATTGGAAAAGGGTCAGGAGAAGCAGTTTAGCACAAGGCATTCTCTGTGCATACCAACTCCTCACAGCCCTGGGGAAAGGAAGTCTCCCAAGTCTTACAGGAGGAAGTGCACACAGTCAGCATTGGCGACCTGCAAACTCTGATCGCAAATACTTTGCATTTTCTTTCCTCTTCATGGGTTATTTCTCATTTAGGGCTATGCAGCAACATGGAAAAGAAAAACAGTATAGACTGCTATTGTCTTCCTCACCAGTGCTGCACGAATTCCCTAAAGAAAAGGGCAAAGGAAATAACATTTACGACGGCACTTGTTATTTTTCTCCAGAAGGAATAGATGTGGGGGGTGTGTTTGCAAGGCGGGTTTGTTGCCTAAAGATAAACAGAGTCGTCTCCCTTAAGCCAGCTCCATTATTTATGAGGGAAGACTTTTCAGCCCCTAAACAGCCTTAACAGCCCCTAAACATGCTCATAAAGTGTAATGTTCCTCCTGTCTGAGGCTGCGTGAGTTCAAAAGTCATCTCCCACTTGTGCAGGGATCGCCGCTGCCTCATAAACTGTGAATTTACGGGGAGCAGGTTACATCCACTGACCCCTGGAGACAAAAGCTGAACCTGACACTGATTATTTAATATCTTACTGACAAATGCAGCTCAGAACAAAAAAAAAAAAAAAAAAAATTATTTTACTCTGGACATTTTTAAGTCTGGGCTTTCAGGTTTGGGTTGGACTTTAAAATTGGGGTTGTTTTGGTTTTTTTGTGGTGCCTGCTGTGTTATTTCCCATGATCAAACACGGACAGAAGCATCTTACTAGAAGAGAGAAAAAAAAAAAAAGGTGTTTTCCTTATCACAAATGTAAGGTGGTTCCAAAAAGCATCCAGTCACATGAAATGACTGTATCTGCTTGTGGTGGCTTTGACAGTACGGTTTGGCAAGTAGAAAAGAAAGAGGAGACAGTGTGAGGCAGGTAGAAAATCTATTTGGGGGTAAAAGGCCCTTTGGGTTTCCATGTTAAACACCTATCTTAAACCTGCCACCTAAACAGCAACAAGCAGCTTGCAATCACATTCATCTGTCAGGTAAGGCTTCTTGGGAAGCCCATGCCTTGACACCTCAAGATTGACTGATAATTTTAGTAAGGGCTGTTATCTGGCAGGGGGTTGTTTACCCCTGATATTCGGTAACACCATGTTGGTGGGCATGTTCACACGCACACCATAAGTGTGTCGAAAGCACGGCTGTCTTCTGGCAGCAGGAGCCTTCCCCTTGCAGGAGTATCGGCCCTGTGCTCACACCCCTGCCATGCCATCGGCTCCCCAGTGTGCCTGGAAGAGCCCCTGCTCGCCCAGCTCAGAGAGGCTCCCCAGGAAGCTCCTGTCCCACCACGGAGTGAGAAACAGAACTGCAGGAGAGCAGCTCTGTTTAACCAAACCCAAACCCTGGAAGGGGAGGATGGATGCTTCCTCGGAATGGCCTGGCTGCCCACCACCTCCCACAACTGAGGCTGTTCCATGTCATACCCAAGAAGGTCTGACCCACATTTCTGCCCAATGCTTCTGCACATCACCACACGAAGCTGACAGCCAGAGGGGCTGGTCAATATACTTGCTATTCCTCTCTCAAAAACACAAATAGAATTTAAACCCAACTCTAAGCAAACTAATTTCACTAAGAAAGCAAAGCAACTTCAATGACAGGCAGGTGCCAGGTAACTGTTAAATAAATTCCACGGCTGAAGCTAATAAAAACCAAGCTATTTAATGTCTTTGGGGAGATCTTTCTCCCTGTTTTATAAATGAAAAAGTTACAAGAATTTTACCTAGGGTCTGATTTAGTATTATGTACCACATAATTTTATTCCTAGGCTGTAAACCATGTTAAAACAGGGCCTGACAGTCACGGGCAAGGAACATGGCCAAATTCTTCACAAGGTGGGATGCCATTTCTCTCCCTCCTGGAAAACCCGGTTTCTGAAAAGCTCAGTGGCAACAGCTGGAGCTGAAGCAGTGGTAGATGCCTGTATATGCCTCCGACAGGACCATAAGCATCTTGGATTGAACACCCCAAATTGGTCCAGACTTTAGGAATACCTCATTATTTCTCTTCCTGCCTCCACTCCTCAAAAAACCCAACTCCACACACACCCCACTGCCTTATCCCAAAGAGCAGTCTTGAAGCTACACTGGTATCTGTGAAACACTCAAGAAAGTGGGGGGAAAAAAAAGCCTTGTAGAAAAAAAAAAAATCACAAATGAAATAATTGCTTCATGTACAGAGTAAAATGCAAACTGCATACATTAAGGGGCCAACTGAACCACACCTTCAGTAGGTCAGTACAACAGCAGTTACCCAGAAACTGAACTAATTAACTGCATCTTGTGCAGAAGAATTGCATTCTATGATCATGTAATTAAAAAAAAAACCAAAACCCAAAAAACCTCAAGCATTTAAAAACAATAAAATATTAGGAAGTGGGTTTTCACGACAAAAGTTAATCTGACACCCTGTAACTTCTGAAATCTTTGTATTTTCACCTTTTACATTGTTTATAAAATACTTCATAGGTGGTTAGTTTTTTGTACATTACTGAGTGCAGAGTGCCCTTCAGAGGGGTGCACCAGCTCAGCTCCCATACACATGGGGGTTATATTGCTTCTGGGAACGAACTGCTAGAAGACTGCAGAACTGCAGGGGTTTTTCCTGAGGGTTTATAGACAACAGTTTATATCTAAAGAGACCCCTTTGGGGTTGCTTTTAACTAAAAAAACAAATTTTAAAAAAATCATTTCCATTGGGAGAGGTTTTACTTTTCATTATTAAAAAAAAAAAAAAAACAACAAAAAAACAAGCCAATAAATGGACAAACAATTCTTTTGTGACACTGACTCTATTTTAAACCTCACTTCAGCTAGGCAGCAGGCACAGTATTTGTGGCACAAGCTGTCGAGAGATGCTGAAAGTGCAGCCTTGGCAAAATAAAGGTTTGAGGGAATCTATCTGTAGTATTATTTACAGACAGGACAGCTGTGCTGGTGACTGAAGTAAAACACCCTGACTAAATATAATCTGAAGCCAGAGATAAGTAAGTGTTTCAAAGCTGCGTCCCTACAAGAGGCACATGTTTAGCTTTTCATGCATCACAATGGATGTCCCACATGAACTTTTTTCTTCTTCAGGTTTCCTTCAGCCCCCGACTGTCCCTGTCACCCTGTGCCAGATGGGAAGTGAGAGCTAAGCCGATCCACCTCTTTGTGGTGGAAACCCCCCGAGCTTCAGCTACAGGTTACTGAAGCCTTCATGAAAAATTCAGAGCTGGTATAACAAGCTTGCTGAAAGTAAAATGCGTGTCACATTATCCACCCTCCCTCTTTGCTAGCACTGAACTACCACCGCTGGGAGGTAGAAAACGTGCCTGTAACAAACTTGTACAGGGATACAGATGCAAAAATAAACATTAAACTCTGTCCTCTTTGTGCCTTTTTTTTTTTTAGTGGTAAAATTAATATGGTGTGAAAATTAAGGAGCAATAAAAGAACGCAGGAAATTGATTTATAGACACATATAGGAGAAGTGGACACTGAAAACTGCTAAGTTGCTAAAAAGATTGGGATGTGGAAGTAATTTGTGCCTTTCTCAGTAGATAAATCCCTGTTGTCTCACATTGGATGTCATTTATGAGTGGTGGCATAACACTTAATTTGTAAAATTATTTCAGAGGTAAATTTGGTGCCTATCAAAGGTGTTATTTTTTTAAGAGATCAAGCAAAACAGTGGAAAGAAGAATGACCTGAGCAGAAATCAGCTGTGTAATTTGGCCCAACCTTCCTCTATGTGCTTCTGCCCTGCAGGTGTGAGGGGACACACACTCCCAGCAATTACTGAGGATCAATGTGCAAGATTGTCCCTACTTTCCAACACCCAAAATCCTAGAGATGGGCCACGGAAGCAACAAAAACACAGAACATGGCTCAGTTCATTAAGAGACCGTGGGCTCAGGGAGGTGGGGAGCAGCCTTCCCCTTTCAGCCGACTGCCTGCCACGCCTGCCTCCATGCTCTGTACTTGAGGATTTGTATGGAAAAGCATAAATAAGAGTGGTGGATCAATCAGAGAGAGGCTGTATAGGGATATAACCAGATTTAACCAGAAAAGGAAGGTCAAAGAAGGTGTAACCCCTCTGATTTTCCTAACTGGAAAACTGGTAACAATAGATGAGGGGAAGGCTGAAATACTCAACCATCTTTTTCGCCTGTCTTCAATGACAACTTCTCTCCGCACTCCTCTCGAGTGGATGGACAGCAGGATGGGGATGTGGGGAGCAAAGTCTCTCCCAGTGTATGTAAAGACCAGGTTCATGACCACCTGAGGAACCTGAATGTCTGTGGGTCTCGATAAGATGCATCCCAGGGTCCTGAGGAAATTGGCCGATGTACTTGCTAAGCCACTCTCCTCATGATATTTGAAAAGTCATGGCAGTCAGGTGAAGTCCCAGGTAACTGGAAAGAGGGAAACATGGTACCCATCTTAAAACAGGATAGAAAGATGGAGCCTGGGAACAATCACCCTGTCAGCCTCACCTCTGTGCCTGGGAAGAGCATGGAACAGATCCTTCTAGAAGTATGCTGAGGCACATGGAGAACAGGGAGGTGATTTGAGACAGCCAGCACCACTTCACCAAGGGAAAGTCCTCTCTGACCAGCCCAGTGGCCTTCAATGGAGTGACTGTATCAGTGGACAAGGGGAGGGCTACAGATGTAATTTACCTGGACTTCTGTAAAGCCTTTGACTGGGTCCCCCACAACATCCTTCTCTAAACTGGAAAGCAATGGGGTCAATGAGTGGATTGTTAGATGGATAAGAAATTTGTTGGACAGTCACATCCAGAGGGTTTTGGTCAATGGCTCAGGGTCCCGATGGACATCAGGGAAAAGTGGTGTCCCTCAGGGATCCGTATTGGGATGAGTATTATTTAATACCTTCATTAATTATGTAGATGGAGGGATCCAGCGCACCCTCAGCTAATTTCCAGATGACCGCAAGGTGAGTGGTGCTGCTGACACACCTGAAGGATGAGATACCATCCAGAGGGACCTGGTCTAGCTCGGGAAGTGCGTCCCTGGGAATATCATGAGGTTAAACAAGACCAAGTTCAAGGTGCTGCACCTGGGTCAGGACAACCCCCGGTATCAGCACAGGCTGGGGGATGAACAGATCGAGAGCAGCCCTGCCCAGAAGGACTTGGGGGTGCTGCTGGATGAGAGGCTGGACATGAGCCAGCAGTGTGTGCTTGCAGCCCAGAGAGCCAAGCCCTCCTAGAAGAACAAGGGAAGTCTTCAAGGCATTTTATGTCCTGGCTCCTTCTGTGGCAAAACCTCACACTTGCTGCCAGTACAGATGCTGAGCAGAGCTGTCTCTGTGGGATGGTGGGAGCCAGGGTGGAGGGGACACTTCCACCATTCCTTCCACGCTAATTCCTTGCAGAGGCAGACATAGCAGACAGGAGGGACCCAGGAAATAGCATTTGCAGCTGCATGATGCCTGGGGAAGCAGAATTCAGAGGAAATGGCACACAAGCAATCAGTGGATTTCAATAACTATATAAAACACAGGACCTGAGCGTGCTGCACGCAGCACACCCCAGCTTCACAACAGGATAAGCAATATTGCCTCCCTTGCCCTCAACCTTTTTCCTGGGAAGCAAATGTGGGTGCCCAGCCAGGGTTGGAGCCAGAGAGCTCCCCTGCCTTCCAGGCAGGCAGCAGCACTGCCAGGTTGGACAGCCCTTGGGACTGCCTCAGCCAAGCCTGGACACCACATACAAGAGCAGCCCTAATAGGCACCCCAAATGTAATCTCCCTAATGGTTACATTGTGCACGAGAAAGCAGATTCCTGGAAAGAACCTCACTTGCAGTGCATACAGGCAACAAGTGCTGCTCCATGGCATTTATAGCAATTACAAAAAACAGACCTTTGCTTTTATTAAAGAGCACTTGGATTAAGGTGTAATTACATGCTTGCTTGGAGAGTTTAGATAAGAGGTTTTAGGCTAAAAGAATAGATTGTGCAGACATAATATTACTTCTACACACATGTTTCTTGCTTTTCCAATTCCTTCTTTCCAAGAAAACTCCAAAGTAATAATTTCTGCATGAGTACTCGCTGATAGGATGCCACAAAAGACTGCTGTGTACACAAGCTACAGACAGCATGTAAGTAGTTTCAGAAATACTGGAGGGAAAACACAAGGAATAGAAACTCACATGACCACATCTGTCTTTCAACTCACTACTTCCTCCTTTTGCAAACCCAGATATTAAATAAAAAAAAAAAAAAAAAAGAAAAATCCTAAGCATTTTTTATCTTAACCTCCTCTGAGATTTGTGACATGTTTTTATGCAAACTTGAGGTTAAAAAAAAATGCTTGCCACTATTTCCCTAAGTTACATCTTTTCTACTGATGTTTTGTAAAACTCTGTCTTTTGAAGTCATATCCATCATATCCTACTCTGTCGTCAAACACTGCCACAATTACGTTAATGGAAGTGATTAATAATTCACTGGTGTTTTCTTTTAAGGTATAGGAAAGCTTGTGACAGTTATGAATAACATTCAATTTTGTTTGCTCATGATTTTTTCCTTATTTTCCTCTATCTCTGTTATCTTACAACATAATCGTCTACCTACCTGCCCTGGCTGCTTTTACACTCCCTCATTGTTTACAAAATGAATAATTAATGGTTGATAACCTGCAGCCAAATCCCTCCCACCCTATTTCTCCTGCTTGGGCTATGCCATTTTCTAGTTTATTCCAGCAGCTTGGTTTACAGAACTTGATATCACTTACATGTTTGAAGAAGAGAAATGGGAACAAATAAAAGTGTAACAAGGTGAAAGTTCACATTAACCTGAGCTACAACACTTACCTACTTGTAGGTCATTTTTGTAGCTTTTTTTATCCAGCAAAATGAAAAATATCTAGACTTATTTTGCAAAGTAAATAAAAAAAGCACAGCCCTTCTAGACTAGTAAGAAAATCACTGCAAATGCCTTGCCCACTTTCTGAAGTACTCCCATTTTCCAGCACCAGCCTACATCATCCCTGTCCCTCAGGGCATCTTCCCAGCACCCACAAACGCTGCTCGAATTCTCCAGCTCTCATGGCTCAGCAAAACACTCACGTCCACTTATCTCTCGTATTATCATATTTTGTCAGTCAGTGCACAAACGTCAAAACGTGATCTTTGCCCCAAGCAGCAAGTGACAACTCACAAAGTCTATGAAGCAGAGCCATCTCATGGGCACGCACGGCCCTCCATGCAGGGATGAGCTTCCACTTCCCTGCACAGCGACAAAAGCTGGGTCAGGGGATGCTCCGTTTGACTTTCCTGTGATGGCCCTGACTTCTGAAGACTCATTTTTAATTTGATTTTCCAGCTCAGCATCTAAACTGAGACCTGACTGTCTTCTTGCTTGCGTTGCTTTGCTCTAGCAGCATTTTGCTAGAGTCACATGTGGGCATCATGGTGCAGGTGCTCAGCTGGCCCAGATGTGTCCCTCAACACCTGCACAAGGAAGCTGAAGCTGCCCAAACTGCAGGTGAACAATGAACTAAAATAAATAATAATAAAAAAAGAAGTTCACGTGATCCAGACTAGGCATGCCATGAAACTCAAATATTTGGCATCTGTTTTTCCTTTTCAAGCTGAAGTTGCACGTATTTCTTTTGCCATCAGAGGCAGCCAAACTTTGTAACCAGGAGCACTCAGATACCTGTGCTAGCAATGAGTGCACACCAGCCTAGTTTAAACCTGATGAAGGGGGCTTTTGCTACAGAGCAGTGCTGATGAGCTTCGTATTTCTCACACACAATACCCATTCAGCTGGGAGTTTATGAACCAGAAGAGAAAAGCAAATGTCATTGGTTTTGTTGATGGCTCGAAAAGTTAAGACAACACACCTTTACTGTTCTCCCAACGATACATTTCCTGCAAACAACTACAAAGCTTGTCGAAATTGCTAACATGTATATAATAAAATGCATCACATACTGTAAGCTCATCGAACAAAAAGAACATTACGATAAAATGAATTAGTGAAATGCAAAAAGCGAAGCTAAGAATTATTAAAATGCACGTAAATTGTAAAAACTGATAATTTGGAGTTTACAGTTTTTCATGGAAAAGCCAAATTCATGCCTGCTAACAAATAAAAAAAGGACAACTGTCTCAATTCCAATTAATTTGGGGCCTGATCATCTGTGATGGCCTTAGCAGAGGGCAGAATCAGATTTCTGGGCATTAGCAGCACTTTTACCAACACAATGAGTTGGTGGTAAATCCTCTGCCTTTTGAGAGAAGGAAATTAGTCAAGCTGGCTGGAAGATCATTGCTTTGAGACTTGATTTTGTTCCAGCATCCATTCACCGGAAATTCAGAGAGGGACATGGTTTTCAACATGCCACCTCCAGATTTCTGAAATGAAATTTATTTCACAGGATTCCTATGCAATGAGAGGAATGAGTTTCTGACAGCAGCTGCCTGCAAAATCCCAGGCTCTGGGCACATCATGCTGGGTCCAGACACTGCCACTGCTTCAAACCACTTTTTTTTCAGGCTCCCTCAAGATAATCCAAGAACCCCAAACCATCTCCTAGGGGATTTCATGGACTTTTGCTGCCCCAGGTTAATGATGATCCTGGCAATGGTGGCATCCCCCAGAGCCATTCACACTGGAAGGCCCGAGTCTCTGTTTGTCAGAGCTGAATTCTGAAGGGCAGAAGACCTTCAAGCCTCAGTACCTTTGGCAGAGACACAACCTACCTACATCTCAAGAAATGTTACTTGGATTGGGGAGGTTTTCTGCAGAACATTTTGCAAAACACACTGCAAAGGAACACTTTGTTTCCACAAAGTTATTTAATTAGAAAATCCTGAAAAGTTTATTTGTTTAAAATTAGACATTAGACAGAGGGGCACTTTAAGAGGTCACCAGGGCAAGATGGTAGAAGATAAGAGAGCTGTCAGTGGGACATGAACAATTGGCACTATGCTCAGGATATCACCAGCCAAAATACCATTGCTGGTGTCTCACTAGGAGGAAATATCAACTTCTGATCATTTCTGCTTTCAGAAACCAGCATGTAGTGGTAGGATGTTCAGCTACGAGCCAGGAGATGTTGGCTTATTCCTGACTGCATCGCAGAGCTTAGAAAAGCAGCTCTGAATCAGATTTTCCACATCTAAAGTGGGGATGCTAATTCCAAATGTAGCTCAGTAGGATACTTAGGCCTGCTCCATCCAAGGACATAGCAGGACTTGCAGTTTTAGGATGACAAGTGCTATGAAATACAAGGAAAGTTTAAAGCAATTTGGTGGGGCTGTTGAAAGGAAAAGAACAGGAAGATGGCAGAAAGCTTCCTGAAGTCACAGGTAAAGGAAAGGGGTCAATGAATGTTGGCATAGGTATACAGCAGGTGAAGAGAGTCTGAGCATTTTTGTATGGAAGGTATCAAGAAACACATGAAAACTTAGGATGAGATGTGAGGACATAAGAGAATGTTGGAATGAGGTAACTATGAAACTGCTACATGAAATGAAGGGCAAGGAAGGAAGCTTTTAGAAGGATTTCAGAATAAGCAACAGTATTCTAGTCTAGTTCAAGCACTACTTGTCTGTCTAGTCCAGATGCTAAAGAAAAATTTGGAGAAGTGGGAGAGAGATAAGCACTGGGGAAAAAGAAAGGAGTAATGGTATCATCATGGCTCTATCATTAATCAGAGAATAATATATTTCTAAACTTATCAAAGGATCAGAGTATATCTGTAGGAAAATCTTGTACTAAGAAAATGTATGGCTGACCAATTTCCAATTAAATCCAACAGCTAAACATTTATATTCTTTGCATTAAAAAATTAAATATGGAAAAAACACCTTTTAAGAAATTTAATATTCTAATCCTCTCAAGAGACTTTTCTAAAAGGATGCTTAGACTCAGCTAAAAAATTTCTACTAACAAGACCAGAAACACAAAGACATTTTGAAAAATTATATCCACCTATGTGTTGCATGCAGGGTTTGGGGCCTTATTTTTGTAGTCGCACTATTGCCAAAGTATCTGAGATCTGAAAGGAACCTATTAAGAAATTAAGTAATTTTTATCTTTTCTTTCTGTGACAAAAATTTTACACGAAGGTTCAAAAGGAAATTCTTTCTGTGTGTTTTATTCCAGCCATAAAATATACTTTATAGTAGCACTGAAATGCAACAAGACACATTTATGCTGTGCTCACATGGCTTTATGCCACCTGGCCAAGAGACATTGTTAAGGCAGTGGGGCACACACCCTGTCGTGCATACTCAGCTTTTATTGCCTGCTCAGAAAGCCTCGTTTTCATCATTTTGAAAGGGAACAGAACTCACTCCGAGAAAACCCCAGCCTGGATAAAATTAGAGCCAAAAGGAATCTGAATACCAACCTACCATGCTGGAAAAATATTTAGCTGTTTCATTGACTTTTGCATTGGCACACTGTACCTCCCTGTTACAAGCAGGATTAAACCTTTCAGACCTATTAATACCACATGAAGCTGCTCTCCAGTTATCTAATTTAAAGCCTTTTCTTAGGAACTACTTACTGCCCCTTTTCAGACTGGAAAACAGCACACACACACACACATACATGCAGCTACCTGAATTTTCAAAACAGGCCCAGGAATGGGCTGGGCTCAGTACCGCATGCCAGGCTCTGCCTGCCCTCCTGCACCCCCATCTGCCGAGTGAATAGGTATTCATTCGTGTAGGAGGCTTTTGAAACAGCCCTTATGGCTGTGTAGGAGAGGGCAGACACCTACTGCAAGCACCATTGTTTTGGGGCCCTCTGGTAGGAGTTTCACACAGAGTTGGAGTAGCAGCTCTCTCAGTGGGCAGTTCCCGTGACAGAAGAAATTGCTGTGCTGGCCATTTAGCAGTTGGGTCTGCTACAGAAATGGGAATGAAATACATTTCTAAGGGAAGGAGGTGATTTTTCCTATTTGGTTCTCTTCTTTTTTTTTTAAAGCAGGGATCTCTTCCACATGACCCAAACAACAGAAATGCTCCTGGAAATAAGTACTCTGATACTTCAGTAAGTATCTGGCAAGGGATCAATTTCTTTATGTGTTTTATGACTTAGAAGATCACCCAGTCTTCAAAACCTAAATGGCAAAGATTAATTTTTACAAGGTTCTCTCAAAACACACCATGAGTTGGCTTTTGTGCAGTGTGAAAGAGAACCTCGAGCCACCGATCCCAGCGGTTTCCCCTGCTCTAACTGCCTTTGGATACACTAATACATGGAGTGCACAAATGATTAACAGACATTCAAAGCCAGGGCTCACCACCCTTTTCCGAGCGATCACAGAGTCCTAAATGAGACACCCATAGGACTCCAGATGTGTTTGTGTCAGAAGGGCTTTCCAGGCCCTAAAGATGCCCATGTGAAACCACCAAAGCTAGAATTATACAGCAAAACATCAAGCACCCACATGGAACACGCTAAGAGTGTTTTAATAATGCTTTATAACATCAACACTGAGGGCTTTCGCTTCATGCATGGGATCCTTGTTTAAATTACGTTGGATAGCCCGTTTTAGTTTGGTTTATGGGCACATCCTGTGCACTCTTGCACAGTTGAGCAATCCCATTCAATTGCAAAGGCTTATTTATGAGCATAAAGATGACTTACAGTAATAAAGAGCTACACCCTTGTCGTTCCAGCACTCACCTGCTTACTGAGGATCTTATCATAGTACAAACAATGAAAAAGAAATATACTCAGATTCCGCTTTGAGCCATGCCTGAGCAAAGCAGAGAAGAATAAACAAGGATCCTCCCACAGCTTCCAATTCCTGTAGTGGTTTGAGGTGAGAGAAGAAAATTTGAACTACAGTTCTTAGAAAGATGAAAAGGTCTTGTTTCACTCTGGACTCACACTTCTGCCATTTTTTTCTTTCATAGAAATGAAATACCTGCTTTCAAATGCTGTACTTCTGGGTTTTATTTGGGGTTTTTTTTCTGGGTTTTTGGTTTGTTTGTTTGTTTTGGTTGTTGTTGGTTGGGATTTTTTTCATGCTATGAATATTTCTTTCTATCATTATATCAAAACTAGACTCTTACACAAGACAACCTAACTCTATCAACATGCTGCTTTGCAATATAACTGCAAATTCAAATGGGTTATAGGGATGCAGGAACTTGGGATTTTTAATTCTTATTTGTGTTATATTTTGTCAGTGGTTTTATTTCCACCAGTGATAAGCCTCCATGTTTCTGTCTCACTTTTTTTTCCCCCTACAGAAAGTACACCTGGCCTATGCAGGTTTTCATCCTGTTTGCTTCGTGTCTCTCTGGGACGAAGGTCCTGCTGCAGCAGAGGACAGATTAACATCCTGGGGGTAGACCCAGCTCAGAAGGAAACGGATCTTTCCCTGCCAGTCACGTCCTGCTGGGATTCTCCTTACACACGGACAATTCAGGGAGAGGTTCCTGCCAATATAAATCCAATTGGGCTGTGTAAACAGAGAGAAGGACCAGAGAGTGTGAGCTCCAGAGGGAGATTGCTTCCTTGTGATAAACTAAGCTAATAAATAAGTTTTTAAAAGACCAAGATCTCACATGGGGAGAGCTTTAAAGAAGGATCAGATTATGCAAAAATTATGGATGATATTTTGGGGAAAAAAAAAAAAAGTTACTTTGCTTTGGTCAAATGCATCCTTTATTTATACTGATAGCAATAAAATCCTTTTAAAGAAAGAAGGAAGAGAGCAAAGGCCTTGCCTATACCACCACAGCTTACCCCTGCCAGTGCAACAGGCTACACTGGCATGCCAGAGCCAGAGAGGGAGACCCTGGAAATGTCTGTCCCTCAACGTGTGCCACCTGCCAATGTCCCCTCACTGATGTTAGCTTACAGGAGAGAGCTGCTGGTTCATGTCAGACAGTTCGGGCCCATCACCACAAGAAAGACATTGAGGTGCTGGAGAATGTCCAGAGAAGGGCAACAGAGCTGGGGAAGGGTCTGAGTTCAGTCATATGAGGGAGCTGGGGGTGTTTAGCCGGGAGAAAAGAAGACTGAGGGGAGATCTTATTGCTCTCTACAACTGCCTGAAAGGAGGGTGTAGCCAGGTGAGGTTCAGCTTCTTCTTCCAGGCAACCAGTGACAGGACAAGAGGACACAGTCTTAAGCTGCACCAGGGGTGGTTTAGCCTGGACATTGGGAAGAAGTTCTTCACAGATGAGTGATTGGGCATTGGAATGGGCTGCCCAGAGGTGTGGTCACCATCTCTGGAGGTCTTT
>QWTY01015493.1:0-18120 GCA_008033365.1 Pseudorectes ferrugineus | reverse complement strand
TAGTGAAAGGTGTCCCTGTCCAAATCAGGGGGGCTGGAACTAGACGATCTTAAATCCCTTCCAACCCAAACCATTTTGTTATTCTATGCAACCATCTTCTGCCAGAACAAAATCATGAGGCATTTGGTGTGGCAGTACAGCTTCCCTATACCAGATGCAAGGTTGCAGCAGTTCCTTACAGTAAATGCAGAGTAGATGAGATTTAGCAAAGATAACTTACCAGTGACACTGTGTAGTGGCTTACACTTGCAGACAGTGATCTGATGAAATTATTAAAAAACAGGAAGATCTGGCGAGCAGGCAGCTGTTATGATGTAAAAGACTTTTTAAAACACACAGACAGGTAAAGATCAGTTATATCCCCTTCCTGGCAAAAAAGTTAAACTCTAGGTGTTGATGGTCACCCCAGTGTTTGCTAACTGGGAAGAATAGTGGAGAAAATCTCATAAGTGAAATATGTTTTGTCACTGAATTGCTGATCTCTGCAAATACACAGGGTTTCCTGCTCGATACCTGGAATTAGCTGGATGAAAGAGCAACAATGATAATATTTACACATATTTAGCCACATGTTCAGGGCTTCGTAAGAATCCTATATTCTAACCTAAAGCCACTAATGCTACATAACTGGTTGGATGCTTCTCCCAGGTGCTGCATCCACCAGCTGATGTTGTGGCTATTCATGTAAAATCCCTCCCATAACACAAAAACCCATTGTCTGATGCTATTCATTCTGGTAACCATTCCCAGTCAACCAGACAGGTGTCAATCAAACTAATGCCTCTCAACATAAAGCCAATCTGTCTAGGGTTGCAGGGTTTGAGCCAATTTAATTTAATTTATTAGAGTTGAAAGGAACCTTTGCCTCTGTGACAATGCGTAAGACAGTTTGTAATCATTCTCATTTAATTGATGAATGTAAACTTGGCACTTGACAATTAACCAGACGCATTAAGACACTAGGGATGTAATCCCAAGAGGATTTCACGAGCGTCTACATGCTTCTAAGGTTTACTTTCCTATAGCAAATTCATCTGCAGCCTTTCTCAGTTGGGCAAAGCTGGAGCCATTCAGCTGTGTCTCACAGAAACCAACATCCTCTGCTCAAAGAAAAAATCTTGCTGTGAAGGAGCAGAACCCAAGTTTCATCTCTGCTTTCAGTGTGAGACTGTGCTGAAAATGTACAGCCTGATGGTAATTCTGTAACCCCATGCAGGCCTACACTCCATGGACTTTTTGCAATTCATGTACCTAGGCACAAGTGAGGAACATTCAAGTATGCATCAGACACAAAAAGCCTACAATAAATTAATTATCTTACTTAGGATTGCTTTGAAGGAGAAATATTACTCTCTGGAAACACTTTTCTTTCCCACATATTTTCTAGTGCTGAAACTTAACTTGTTTTTATAGTTTGTCCTTTATGGTTGCCTGATTTACCAACCCACTTTGATTAGCTTTTCAGTGTTAATTAATACACATTTTCAACCCTTCTAATCACATATTGCTCAAGGGTGGTTATTCTAAAGTCACAGATTTTAAGTCCAGGGTGCATCATTGCAGGCTGCAGCATAACTCACTAGGATTTTACCCTTTACCCTGGGAACACAGTGCTGAACAACTCTCTGCTGACTGAATGTGAAAAAAATTTTTAAGGAAGGAAATCTAATCCTGATTTAAAGATTTAATGTGAGAGAGAAGCTAACCACATCCTGTCGTAAGGTGTTTCACTGGTCAAGATATACATTTTATTTTTAGCTTGAACTTACCCAGCTCCAGCTTCCACTTATAAATTCTTTGTTAGAACTTTGTTTTCTGAACTGTGTTATTTATAGCCTGTGACAGATCACTTCAGCTATCTCCTCATTTACTAGCTAATTAGATTTTTTATAGATATTTCTAGCTCTCTCACCCAAAGAAAAGCCCTGGAGGACAGCTGTGGTCCTCTCACTCATGCCTCTACCTCTCAGCAGTGTCACCTGATCTGCACAGAAGCTGCTTCTCACCAGTGCAGTCCACTCTTCATCAGGACAAAACCTTTCAGGGCCATCAGACTGTCCCAGCCCTCAGCACAGCCCGCTCTGCTGATCGTCCCAGCAGCACCAGCAATGGCTCTGGTTGCCATTTTCCCACCACCCTTCTGATGCCCAGCCTTTGAAGTCTGGATGTTATTTCAGTAGTGGGTTGGTTACTGCTGTGTTTCTTCCTGTCATCTCCTGCTTTTTGGAGCCTGCTGTTAGTCCTTTGAACCCACACATCCCACCAGGAGCTTGTGTTTACCCACCACCTAAGAGGCCACCGAAATCCTTTGTATAATCCCTCATCTCCCCATCAGTCCCCATCAGAGGCAACCTATAGTTACTTGGATATTTCTATTTTTATTTTAAGTTATTGACACATAATTTGCCTTTTTTCATCCCATTAGTCCAAGGGTTTATAGCTCAATGGGGAACTGTTCTGGGTGTGATTCCATGCAATATATGTGAGCTTAGTGTGCTTATCCCTGCGCTGTTCTCTGGTGTCAGTTCAGTCTAAAAAGGCTTTAACATTGTTCTAAAAGTGTTTACACGTTACATTATGTAATGTAATGTTTGCATTCATTCTGACGTACTTCAGATCTGCTCTCCCTCCTTCCCTCCTTTTCCCTACCCATTTCTCTGCCTGCAGCCCACGCTTTCTGTCTGCCAGCTATAAAAAGACTTCAGAATTTTAAAAATAGCTATTTAAAAGCAACAAACCAAGGCTGAAATGAAATACAGCAGGGAAGAACTGCTCTAGGAAAACTCACTAAGTCAGAATACACCAGGGCTTTCCTGCAGGGTTTTAACAGTGACTTTGTGTAGCTGCTTAGACCTAAATCTACACATTTAAATGAACCATCACCATGAGAGGTTTGTCCTTTATCTGAGTATAGCTAATTGCAGGTTTACTTTGGGAAGAGGAATTCCAGATATAAATTAATTTAAACTATGTTTTATTACATATTCTTCTGATCCATGAAATTTTATTTTCCCCTCATGAGAGTTTATGGGCTAAATCTGGATTTAGATGGCTCTGTTTGAACAAACAAGCTTAACAGATTTTGCCCCATGGTATTTAATGAAAAAAAAAAAAGTCATGAGGCCCTCCCCTTTGGAAATAACCAGTTGAGAAAAGATTAATGAAGATATATTTATGTCCACACGGTCCCCTGCAGCGAGGTTAGGGGGTATATTCATCATATACATCAGGATTAACTCAGTTTCTGCTGTAGCATTGCAGTTCTCTTGAAATTGTATAGCTACTGACCTACTTTTCAGGTGGTTTGGTGAAAGTCACTACAAATCCTTCTGGCATTTCAGCACCATAAAACTGTGATGTTTTACAGGAATATAGTATCTTCTGAAACAGCAAAAAATACAAAACTAAGTCACAAAATGGAATTTGAATTCTCAGTGTTGGGAAAAACAAGGATAGTTTTCATAACAAGTACAAACGAGGAATGACATGGAAATGCCCTACAGGAATTTGTCTCAAAGGGCAGTCTCTGCAACCCCAGATATGTTATAATCTTTGATGATCTGCTGCTGCTCTTCTTCTTTTTGTAAAAAAGTTACTGAAGATCCTCCTTCTTTTTTCTTACTTCATGCAAAATAGCAGCTCCACTAAACCCAGGCTTATGTGTATATAAAATTACACCAGCTAAATGTTGGACACCACAATCTATCTCAGTTGAATATACTAATTCTTCAGGTTAAAATAACACCAGCTTTCTCCATAGCCCTTGCTCCCTGCTAAGGCAGCTTCTCAGGAAGGTGGTGCTGGAATGTTTACCAGCCCAAGAGGAAGGCGGTAAAAGCCCAGGACAGACATGTTTGGCACCTCCCACCACTGTTTACATCCGTGCCCCTCAAGCTGTGCCCGTGGTAGGTGGATGCTGTCAAACAAGGTGGTGCAGCGCACCAGGCCTGGAGACACAAGCTTCTCACTCTAAAACAAAGACAAAGCAATACCTGACTGATGCCAACAGACAGAGATGTGTGAGCTTATACAAAGCAAATCCTTAATCACTCTCTTAAACACAAGAAAGACTTCTCATAAATTAAACCCAACCAGATTATTATCTTAAGCTCTTTAAGGATTTGCTTCTGATTTCATAATATCAGCCCCAAGCAAAAAGTGGAACAACATTTTCTGTAGCTGCATTGGGAACTCCTGAAGTATGTTATTTTACAGCAGAATCTTGCACAGATAGTGTAACTGCTGTATCACCACCACTACAGTGGTAAAATGATCTCCTGCATTGCTTTGGTCCTTTGAGGACCTGGTGATTAGAGAGCACATTTCTGCTTCCCTGCACCGGCTGTACAAGGGCTGCCCCAGAAAAGAGGGCATGAACATAACACCCAGGCAGTTCAAAGCCCGCATTGATTTGTCTTGCCCAGTAATTACATTAACATCTCTGTGGTATGGTTATACAGTGCAGCCAGTGGGAAAGGGGAGGAAAAGGATCTAGTGAAGAAAAAAAGACACAAGTCAGCAATTCAGCTGTTACACTGTAGTTTGACAGATACATAGAGAATTGCGTATTGTTTCTTCATCAGCTCTTAAGACCTGGTCACCAGTTCGAGGAATTGAGGACAGTAAAATAATCACATTTTTAAACATTATGAGTGGGGCTCATTGATATAAATGCTATGATAAGTCAAAAAGTGGTGGCACCAGCACAGCACTGAATAAGGGAGCAGAGTGCTTCAGCACTGCTGTGGCTTGCTGCAACTAGAGGGAAAGCCTCTGTTGCTGTGTCCCCATTGCTGTGGATAGGACCACCAACTCTGTGGAAGAGGGAAGGTTTTCTCTCCCTCTGCCCCTGTTCCATTGTTTCCAGGCCCTCTCCAGACTAATGCTGCATTGGAATTCATCTGCTGGCATAGGAGAGGTATCAGGCAGATAAGACAGAGGGGAACAACCATGGTGTATGCCAACTAGATTACAGGGTTATAGGAGTTTCTCCATGTTTTTCTTCTGTTACCCTATCTTGTAGTTAGAGATGGGGAAATCAGATTTTACTGTAGTTGAAACACCCACACAACACCCCCCAAAAAGTATCCCAGAGGGTACCCTGTGGATCATGTAAGGTGGCAAAGGCAGGAGCAGGCTATGCAGCCTGTAAGTCCTGGAAGGAAACAGTGTCTGAAGGTGTCAAAAAAAAGGGGTTGTATACCAGGATTGTTCAGCCAACACAGGACAACTGATCCCCCTCTAACAGGTCCCTTGGAAGCGAGCTAATATTAACCAAGAAAATAACTTGGCTTATTTTATTTTATATTTACTTGTTACAAAAAGAAAAAACAAAAAGGTAGCAGACATTTTTGAGAGTGCATGTTGCATACTGATATAGGGTAATATCTGACAGTAGTTTAAAGACACTTCAGAAAATTGAGGATTAAGCGTCTTTCCTAACATTACCACTGTACTAAATCAAAAGCTTTACTCTTCCTGAATGTGAAATAGCTTTAGCTATATTACTGAGCAGATAGCCTTTGAAACAGAAAGACCCTTTTATCAAAAAGGAAATAGTTCCGGAGTTTGCCTGAGGCATGTGTCCTTCCACAAGATTTAGAAAGGTGGGAAAAGAAAGTGGAAAAATAATTCATCTAACTTATTTTAAAACATATATATTACATTTTTGCATTTCAAATAATGACTTGTTTAAATTTTATTCTGTCTGTAATTTCTGTCTATGTAATGGATTTTGTTTGCTTGTCATTTTAAATACATCCCTGTCTTGGAGCACCTGAGGTATGCTAAATGCATACATTTAGCTCAAAATTAATTTCTGCAGTTTTAATTAATTATGATTCCTGTATTAAAAATTAACTTCAAGGTTATTTTTAAAAATCCTTTTTTCTTATTTGTAAGACATCAACAGAGACGGGAGATATACATACCCATAAAAATCATTCTTGAGGTTCAAAAAAATTTAGTAATTTTTTTCAGGTCTTCCAAGCTTCACTTCCGATTGCCTGACAATTCAAAGCCATTTAAGAAGTCTGAAAGAAAAACTATTGCAGAATTCAAAGGTAAAAAGACTGTATGGAGCTGGGCTCCATGGCATCACAGCTGTGCACCAGGACTGGCTCAGCTCACTTCCCTCGGGCTGCAGCTGCTTTCCGAGGAGCTGATGCCCCTGTGGTCATTGCCCCCACCTGCAGCCCTTGTGATGGTGCTTCCTCTCAGGCAGGCAGCCACGAGACCCACCCCACACGTGGTGTTCTGCGTGCCATGGAACTCCAAACCTTTTATTTGACCTCCAGCTTCCTGGCAAGGGAGGTGGGAAAGGTCAACCACTTCAGGCTGTAATCCTTCAAACCTCTTCCTAAACGCAGTCAGCTGTGAAAAGGGGTCACACTGGTGAAGCATTTGTCATTCAAATGGAGCATTTGCCTGGACTCCTTTCACTAACCCCCTCCTCCCCACCGTGACCTGAGCCCTTACTTGCCCAGTCCTTGAACCACTTAGACAGACCCTGCCCTTTCCTGTTTGGGGCGGGAATGGGTTGCAGTACCTTGTCCACTAATTTCTGATCTCAGAGCAGGACAATATTCACCTTGAGAAATGTAATTCTCTTCATGCACCACCACAGCTCTTGCTCTGGACTAAGATCTCAGCACTCCTCCTTCCTGCTCTCCATATTTTTCTGGTGTCTTTGTGAGTAATAATTAATCATTCTTAGCCTAAAGGCAAGGAATTTTTTTCTAGCCTTTGCAAGAATCAACCTTTTACCTCAGTATGTGAGAGAGTGGCAATGGCATTGATTTGCCTTTCAATGTTGTTTCGGTTTTGGTTTTGGGGTTTTTTGACAAAATGCTACTTTAGAGCATTAATGGTCACAATATGTTCAGGTTCATTACACTTAGCAGGTGGGCTATTAATTGAAATGAGTATTAGTGAATTTGAAAAATCTTTTTTTGTACTCAGTTTTGATTTGCTTCCAAATACCTGCCCTGTGGTCAGGCCACATATTTGTAATGGGCTCCTCTGTGGTAATGAATTTCTTGACATGGTTTTTAGTATGTTTTTAAAGATCACTTCAGCCTCTATACAGCAGCATCTCTGTTCATATTTAGCAATGGGAAATCGGTCCTTAATTTCCCAAGGCCAGCAGAATGTCCTGAACTTTGCTGCTGCAAACTAAAATTTATAGGTACATATACAAATACAAAGAGTGCGAGCTCAGATAAACTACATAATTTGTAGATTCAAGCATGGTGCTTGTGACTGTTATTAGAAGCTAGTTTACCATCCTAGTAATTACATTCAGATGGGTTTGGGTCAAACTCACTTACTGTATTGTTTCTCCTAGAAAATGAGCTCTATAGTCCTACATATTCTTGTCTGGCAGTTTAAAAATATTGATGGAGGATTATATTGCAGCAGGCTTAAAGATTCTACTTAAGGTAGTTATGCAAAAAATATACATTAATGAAAATAGTTTGTAACTGTGAATATAGATTGTCATTCTTTTTAATACTAGCAACCAATTTTCTGACTAATTTTTATGCAGATTTCTAATACTTGTGTGAAAAAAAGCATGATTTTGATGTAATTTTCTGAACCAAAATATTTTCTCAATCTGGCACAGTCATTAGTTTTAATTTCTTATTTTCGGTCTCTTTCCCAACCATCATCTACAATCAATACTACAGATGAATCGTTAGTACCACTTCTCCAGTTTCCTAGTGGAAGTCTGATGGATGAAAGTCCATTCAAGGGTGCAAGTGTTTCCCTTTGTCTCATCCAGGCCATTCCTGAAGCTAAGAAGAGGTAAAATATTAAGAATAACAAATCAAGATACAAAGAACAACCAAGTACTCCTGAATAGCAATTCTGCAGCACTGTCAGCTAAAATGCTGCCATGAACACCTGCTCACTCCCTCTAAAAATACATTTCTGGATTGTGTCACCAGAATTAATGAGCCCAAAACATCTAATGTCTCATGACAATAGGATTCCTGGGTGGAAAGCTGTGTGTAGAAAAGTGGCGGGCAGATGTACCGCAGCCCTTGCTCTGCTGCCCTGTAGCTGTGCTGCTGAGGAGTAATCACAGCCAGGTCAAGGCACTCCAAGGCTGGCAAGGTGGGTTGGAAGCCACAGCTGGGTCCCACAGGGGGAGGACCAGTTATTAGCTAAGGCTGATCGTGGGTCCAGGTGCTGCTCAGCAGATACAGCAACTACTTTGGTCTTCTCTCCTTCCTCTGTGGTGAAAAGTATGGAAGTGAGCTACCCCCATGGCAGCATCACAAGGAATGACTTTGTCCGTTTGATACATTTCTCTCCTTTGGAGAAAGCCTAGGCCCAACACTTCAGTCAGAAGATAGTTTACTTGCCCTCAAGGCCTCAGCATTAAGCAGGCAGCAGTTCTAACAATGACTGTCTCACTCAGTCAAATCGGCCACGCCAGGAGCCATTGCTCTGACAGAACTATTTTACATGCCTCAACCATAATGTGGTTTGTCACTGGTTTCAGAGATGCGGCGTGCAGCCATCCAGGCTTTCACAGGATTTTTTGGCCTGTAAGAAAGTTCTATTAGATTATTTACCCTGTCCCCTTGACTGTGGCAGCTTCTTACTGATGTGCTCCTTGAATGGAAGCAATGCTTTCCTACAAGCCCCCACGCCTTCTTTCATGTCTCCTTCCTATCCCTAATGGCTTGATTTCCAGAGGTGATGGTACCCTCAGGCCCTTTTACTCCTTGGAGAAGTAGGACTGCTCAGACCTCTTGAAAACCAGGCCAACAATGTACGTACAGAGGAGTAATTGCTATCTTTGTGGGTAGCTCCAGGCCATGTCATAATACGCTCTGTTAAGTGAGGACAAAGTCCATGCTAGAGGGATGAGCAGTTAGGAGTGATGCAGGGCTGGCATGAAGAAAGAAGAACATCGGTCTATTTGAACTTTTTTTCCAGTGTGCAGCAAGAGGGAGCTTAGCAAGGATGAACATCTTCCCTGTCTTAAGGCAGGTAGGGCACACTTCATCACAGGAACTGGCAGCAGTGAGGGACACTGAAAAGGCTCATTTAAACCCATGGTACTGCTCTGCATTAGGAACTCATGGGAAATTTACACTTGTGTGGTTTAAAGTCGCATTCTCTTTATGATGAGTTTTGCTTATACTATATACAAATGATAATTAGGGGATGTACCTCAACATATCTTCAAAAGATACTTGTTTCCTCAAAGCGCAGAAGCCTGCAGGCTGAGAACTGATTTTTCTCCAATTATTTACTGAAACTTCTTTAATGAGTATTTCTACATGAATAAGAGATGTGGAACATGTGGAACATGCTGTTATAAAATAGGAGTGAATTTAGGGATTGCAGCAAACTGCAGCACTGCTGGCTCCTGCAGAGTTTGTGTATTCCTGGTTTAACACGTGTAAATTGACCTCTAAAGCCACATCTGTGAGCACCTAAGCATATCCAGTGGCTTGATCTTGCCATAAGGGGGAAGTCTTGTTCCTTCTCCTTTTCCTTCTCCTCTAACCCAAACTTCTTCCCAGCCAAAGAGCCTGCCTCCTCACTTGTGGTGGCTCTGGAGCTTATTTGACTTGCTTGTGAGCTGATACAACTGAATGACACAGCAGAAAACCAGGCAGCTGTTTCTTTCAGGGTCACGTTTCTGCTTGGTTAGTGACCAACACTGGTGACTGAAGGGCTTCATTCATTCACAGGGCTGACAAAAGAGAGATGTTGGGATTGCATGGCTGGGAATGGGGCCTCCTCACTCTGGTGGAGGTGAACTGCTGGCTTAGTGATTACCATCCTAGGAAAATGAAACCTAAGGTATCAAACTTGAGTACCAAAATCTGTTTTAGGCATCTGAAAATGCAGTTTAGTAAAACAACCTGCTTTGCACAAGCACAGCTGAGGCCAGTCCTGTGCCTCTGGAGCAGAAGATCTCCAGCAGCTTCTACAAGCCCTGCTGCCCCCCTGCCTGCCCCTGACACTCTGCCCACACTGGCTGGCAGGATCTTTGCATGCCTTCCCCGGGAGCTAGGCTGGGAACCGGTCCAGCTGAAAAGTAACTTCTGTACCCAGCTCACTTACAAAGAGTGGTGAGAGTACGATGCAGGGCAGAACAAGGGACAGAGATGGGCTATTCTAGGCTGAGTCAGAGCAAAGCTTGTACGTGTCCAGCTGCTCCTTACTGCTGCTCTCACAGAACGTTACAAGGCAAAGGCTGTGACCTCTAGCAGCACATACTGTGCTTCAGCTGTGCCTGTGTTAGCCTTCTGCCCTAACTACTGCCAACAACAGGCCCTCGGACAAGAGGTTAAATCGGGTCCTTGGGATTTCCTCATTCTTGAATGGGGAAAAAAAGGACAGTGGAAATGGCTGAGATGGAGGGTGGGTTGCTACTATGTGTGTACATTACTTGTATGTTATTTACTTCTGACTATAACTGTGACATTACATAACATAAAATGCAATGTAGGCTTCCAAGGGTCTTGTTGTCCTTCCTCTCCTGGTCTCTTACGGTATTTTTTTACACTCCTTTGTTGCGTTTTGGGTCACGCTAAACCGTAAGGCCCTTGTGGCAGAGAGCACGTCACCAGTGTGCCACTGCAATGCCTCAGATAATGGAGCTCCAGCAGCAGTGGGGGCCTTTGGGAGCGCCTGTCACAGAAATCACAGGAGGGAATAGTTTCACTCTTGCGGAGTGCAGAGTTAATCATGTCTAAAAGTGCTTGGTTTTTGCCAGCCTTTTTGAAGGACTTCATCTTTGCCTATTGCCTATGCAATTCCTATCCCTCCATCTCTGCCAGCTGCCCATTACCTTTACACCCCACTCCTACTCCTCTGTTTTGACTCCATGGCTGATCCTCCCCTTTTGTCAAGAGATTGCAGGCTCCTGTCCCTCATTCTCTGCATCTCCTCTTTCTGACCTCCCTGACCTTCCTGGCCAGCCTGTTTGCTGACTAGGGCTGCAAAAAAAGGTTAGGTAATGAGCAAACTCCACTTCCCCAGATTTAAAAGAGAAACATCCAATAACTGTCTTCTTCCTAAATGCAAAGGCAGATAAATTAAACCAAAAGGTATTTGGAGCTGGAGGGCAAAGGGGAGAGAAGTGGGAGAGAAGAAAGGAAGAGGCAAGCAAAAGCCACCTCTCTCCTTTGGAACTGTCTTTGGCTTTGTTTCCATTTTAACAGGAGTACAGGTTAAGGTGAGAGTCTAAATTGCTGTGGTAATGCCCTTTTATACCATACGTAGTGACTCTTGTTCAAAAGCAAGTATATGGACTTGATTTAGCTTATGATTTTGAAAGGTTTTTTTCAACTAATTAAATCCAAATAAACTAACTATCTGGAGGAACCAGGAATGTCTACAGTAGGGTTAAAGAGATGGAAAGTTCCTCTGCGGAAAGTTTCAGTGTACTGGCACGTTTTGTACATCCCTTGTGAAGACTCAACGAAAACCATATTTTGCTGATGACATTGAACTGTGCCAAAAGATACAGCTGAAGGGGAGTAGCTGCTAGAACATTTGTTTCCAGTCTTTTTGGACCTACAAACTACTGCTAGCCTCCAAAATTTCCTACAAATCACAATTTCACAGTTCATACTTTAAACTGAAAACACTACAGAGGCACCAAGCGGCTATGACGGCCTACCACTCCTTACAGGACATCTACAAGGCTTGAGCAGAGCAGGTGAACCACTGGTCTAGAATGAGGGAGTGCAGAAGTGGAACAAAAGTGCCAGTTCAAGACTCCACATGCGCAAATCTTCACTGACTACAGTAACCAGAAACCAGTTGGAGGTGAAAGAGTTCAAGTCTCTCGGGTAGTTGGGTTCATTGCAGAGTCACCGTGTGGGATGTGGATACAGATGTTAGGGGTTTCACAAAGTCTTCTTGTTTCTAACGGAATGATTCGATGGGAGCTCTCGGCAGGAACTGTGGGTAAAAGAAACCAGAGAACGAAGTCTGAGAAAAACATCATTAGGTCAGCTACAGTGTGCCAGTATAGCAGCATGTTAGGAACGGAGAAGAAAAGCAGCACCAGACTGCTAAAATGGCAACCATCATCTGGATATTACAAGAACTGGCAGGTTACATGCTAGAATAATACACATTTTGTTGCAGGGCCATGTGGACAAACTGAGATGGGTTGGGCTCTGCTAAACATGGACTATGTCACCCAGTGCAGACAGAAGTTGTTGGATAAAGAGCTCAAAGAAGGTTCAAAAAAAAAAAAAAAATTTAAAAAAAAAAAAGGTAACAAGTCAACAGAGGAACCCAACAGCTGGCAATAATGAAAGGCGGTATGAAGAAAGGATCAGCTCTCAGGATTCATTGGATGGATATGCATGGAGATAATAAACTGAGCTATAATCTTGCCAAGGATTAGGTGAAAATGAAAATGCTGGTGGTATTGCTGTATTTGGATTACAAAAAAAAACCCAAACAAGCAACCAACCAAGCAACAAACCAGCACTTTCCTGCATAGGCAAATCCTTGCTTGGAAAACACCAAATGCAGATCCAGGCTCAAACCTTGAGCCAGCCACGCATCTGACAGCAGTGCTACTGCAGAATGGCATATGCTGTTTGAACTTATTCTCAGGAAGTAAGAGCTCACTGGGTGTTAAGTCAGTCCTTACATATGGGTGGAAACTTGTAGTAATTGTGCAATTTCCCTAAAAAAATCCCCAGAGATCTCAATTAGGTATTTTGCTTTTGCAGCCTTTCCTGCCTTTGCTCTTATGCTGCTTTTCACGTGCAGTCCTTGCACTTCCCTACATCACATAAAAATGCAATTATTTCTTTTGCTTAAAGACCTTCGTACAACATTAAAAAGCCACCACTAACTATGGCGAGGTCCCTTTTGCCAAAATACCTGTCTTCATTAGTCATGCTCACTTAACGAGGGGAAAAAAAAACCAAAACCAGGGTGCTTCGATTCCTCCTTTTTTCCTCCTTTCCAGGCCGGCCACCGGAGCATCCTCCAGCCGCGCAGCCCCCTGTGCAGCAATCGGGGCGGCGGCCCCAGCATCCGCCGCCGCAGCGCCGGCCCGGCCCCAGCTGCTCGCCGCTGCTCGGGGGCGGCCAAGCCCCCCGGGGCCGCGGCAGTGCCGCAAGGTGGGCAGAGGAGCAGGCGCTGCGGCGGCGGCCGTGCCCCCGCAGCCTCCGCAGGGGCCGCGCTGCGCTGCGCTCGCTGCCGGCCCGCGGCGCCGCCGCATCCATCGCTCCGCTGCCGGCTCCGGCTCCCGGCGGGCGCGGGGACATGCGCAGTGCCCGCGCCTGCCCGCGCCGCGCTCCGCGGCCGCGCTCCGGCCCCTCCGCCGCCTCCCCCGACCCTCCCGCCGGGCGGAGGAGGGGAGGGAGAGAGGGGGAGGAGGAGGAGACGGGAGGGGAGAGAAAAGAAGAGGAGAGGAGAGAAGAGAGGCGAGAGACGCGCCGCAACTTGCTGCCGCTCCTCCCTCCTCTCCCTGGCCGCGCCGCTGCCCGGCCCCTGCGGGCTGCGCTCCGCGGGAGGCGGCATCCAGGGGCGCAGCTCTCCGCGGGGCCGGCGCCTCCCGGTGAGTTGGGGGCGGTGCGCGAAGTTGCCGCGTGTGTATTTTGGGGGGATGCTGGTGCAGTCGCCGCGGGGGCCGGTGGCGGGGCCGCTGCGGGGCTGCCCCTGCCTGGCCGCGGTCCGCGCTGCGGGCAGGCGCGGCGCACAGGCGCTGCTGCGGGGGGCGATCGCGGCAGGAGCGGTCACAGGGGCGGCCACAGGGGCAGGGCACGGCCCCGGCGGGGTCAGCTGCGCGGATCTCCGCGGCGCGGGGTTACCGCGCCTCCCCGCTCCCGCCGCTGCCAGCCAGCCCCGTAACCGTATTTCCATTGAAATCCTATTACGTGGTGGCAGGCTCCCGTTTGTTTCACAGTGGCGTCTGCTCTTGGGCTTGGAAAGTGTTTAGGAGGAAGGGGTCGCTGGGACGAGCGGGGGCTGCTCCTCGAACAGAGCTGCGAGCGCAGATTGTCCCTAACGCAGCGAGCGCCGGGCGTGCTGCGCGGAGCTTTCGGCTCTCTTAGTGCTCCGGAGAGGGAAAGGAGAAACTGGCACACGGTCACCCCACAAAGTTGTGTAGCTTGAGATGTTGCAGACGCTAATGGGCCAATTATCTAAATAAACAAACGTAGTGATTTATAGGTGTCTGAACTGTAGTGCTTTGAACGCTAGAGCTCTTTAACCTTTCTTTCTAATCTATCCTTCAGGGATTTGGTTTTAAGGAGAGTAATATATCATCTGTGGTGCTGAATACACGAGTTGATTACATTTGTAAAAGGAATGGCGTTTGAAATAATACTGAGCCATTAAGCAATAAATGCAGAAAAAGAGTGAGACAGAGAAAAGGCAAAGATAAAATTTTGGCAGAAAATATTTTCCACCTTCCTAGCAGCCTAGGAAGCCTAGCAGCTCTGCTTGATTAAGTTTTATCCAGAGTTCTTATTTTATTAAATTAAACTTCAAAAAAACAAGTGCGCTGTGTGAAACCAGAAGCAAATCCTCCTTAGTCCTCTCAAAGTCTGTCTGTGTTGCAGATAAGTGATGATCGGAGCAGCATCTGTTAAGAGAATTTGTAGAAGCAAACACTGCTAAAGATACCCAGTAGGTAAATGGAAGTATATTGTCATTGTATTTGTTTCTCTTAGGCGATACAGAACAAGACATTTCAAATTCTAGGGGGTTTTATTTTGCATCTTTAAAAATTTTGCAGGTGCACAGCTTCATTATGGCAAAAGTGCCTCCCCTAATTGGAAAAGTGATTAATTCAGGTCTTAGCTTATTTAACAAAGACCAAATTCTGCAGCCTGTGGGGCATCTCCTGTAAGGGGTGAGTGTCTTTTGCCCTCGTTGAAAAAGAAAATAGTACAGCATGTGTAACACCTTGCAGGCCTGAAGTACAAGAGCAATTTTATATTTAACCAGCATTTCAACACAGAATTTTATTAACATAAAATCAATATTCAGGTCAGCAATGGGGATCTGCAACTTCCAGATGAGAACCTGATCTGAAGGCAACACATTGCTTGTATGAGTAAGGGTTGTGGGATATGACAGTCATCAAGCTCACCTATCTTTTGTTTGGTTCCTTTTATGAGATGTCATTTAATGAGGAAAAGAAACGGGTAATCCATTGCGTTTTAAGACACAGTGCTCCTCATAAGCCTCGCTGCCAGGCATTTGAAAGTGAATGTGGCTTTAGATCATGTGTTGTATACAAATGACTACTACTAGATAACTTAAGTTCTGAATACAGTTTTATTGATCAGAAAGTGGCAACTGGATTCCAAATCCTAAACAATAAATTATTGATGATCGTAGAGTTAATTATGTTTTGGGGAGCACTGAGGAATCCACAAGAAAAGTAATCAAGTTTTTCTTGCTGGATGTGCAGTGGCATTTAGCTAAGGAACCCTCCTTCCCAGGGCACTTCGTTGACACACAAAGGAGTTAAATGTGTTTATCAGCTCATTGATGCCCATGGTGAAGTGCTTTAGAGTTCAATGGCTGGAACAGGACAGTTATTTTCCTTCCAGTAAGGATGGGGATAGAGAACTGAGGGGCTTTTTCAAAGTGGTTCCAAACCCATATCATTTGTAACTGCGAAATATAATGCAAGAATAAGATTAATAGACCAAGAAGACTCAAAAACATGTAACACTTAATTAAAACAATAAATCATTCAAATAACATTACCCAGGCCCCTACAGCAATGCCTCTGCTTCCAGGTCTTGAGAATGGAGCAGGTTTCAGGCACAGGATGGGAGGGTAGCTCAGCCCTGGAGCAGCAGTGGGGAGGGCCAGGTGTCCTGTAGTCTGGTGGCTGTGCTGTGGCTGGGAGGGAGCCCAGGCAGGGTGAAGGGGTGCAGAGTGCTGACACTCACCCTTATCCCCAGGTTGCTAAGCTGAGATGGGGAGTGGCCCCCTCCCATGCCTAAGGGTCTGCTGAATGCATGGCAACTGCTGGCCCAGGCCCTGCATGGAGCCAGCAGGGGAGAGGTGCTGGATGAGACCCTGGCTGCACAGCCTGTAGCCTGCAGGCAGGCTGCCCTGGCTGCTTGCTGCCCATCCCGGCGTCCCAAGGATGCCATCAGTTGCAGGCCTTATACTGTGTAAAATAATGCCGAAAAAATTCTGGTGAGGGAAGAAGCTCAAGCTTCTTCCTTGGGAAAATGGTCCATTTGTAAATGTTCATATGGTAAGATACTGCTTGCATGGAGTGAAACATGGAAAGGGCAAGCAGTGCACGCTCATTTGTGCAATACTACTAGTAGTAAACTCTGAATTTTGAAATCACTGTGCAATCACATGAGTTCATGGAGGACCTGTGAAAGCTACAACACAGATGAGGAAGCTGAATCCTGATTTGGCTGCAAATTTGCTGCGGGTAGTCGAGATGTCCTTGGTTGCTGTTCCCCCGTCTCCATCCTGGTATCCCTCATGCTCTGAATTGCTGCACTGTTCCCCAGGTTCTCCATCAGTTGCTCCTTCCCTCTGGTCCGTCACCTCCCAAAATCCCCATGTGCAATGCCAGCAGTGCTGCCCTGCCTGTGAACTGGGGTGAGTGGCAGCCTGCAGGTGTTCAAGTGACTCACTCAAGGCCCCAAACTGCAAACCCCTCTGCAGTTTCATTCTGCTTCTCTCCTGTGGTGAAGCAGTTTTTTTGGCAACACTGTGCTCACAGTTACCTGGGCAGGGATGGGCAAGCTGCAGGTGGTGGGACCTCCAAAGCTTGCTCCTGAAAAGGTGCACCAAGCACAGCTGTGAGGTGGAGATGATGAGTGACAGGAGGTGTGCCTTTGCTTCATGGATGTGAAATAACCCAGTTTTAATTAAAGCAGCCGTGGCAGATTATTAGGGTAGATAAATACTGCCTTGTTACAGCCCTCTTGGGTCGTATGTAAGCAGTATTCGTTTTAGAAAGGATGAATGAATAGTCAGTGTGAAGGATAAAGATCAGCATTGTTAATCACTCTGGAAGTCTTCCGTGGGAAAGCGTAAACTCATGAGGAAAGATAGTGCCCATAAATGTCATTTAAATATTTAAATAACTTGAGGATAAAATTTTGATAGTAAAGGCATGCAAGTACCAAGTTATGTTTGGGTTCCTGTCAAAGTTAACTAGGACTTGTACAGTTGGCTTCGATCATTTGTTCATTGTACTTCTACTTAATACTTTGCTGTCAGTAATGAAGAGCTCATCTTCAATGCCACCTGTGGAAAAAAAAATCTAATTTTTCTTGTCAAAGCGCAGAGAAAAACTTTAGAAACTTGGAAGGCTATGTTTGCGTAAGATCTTGAGCTTCAGGAGGGGTTAACACTTCCCTTGTGGTGTTCGTGGGTAAGCAGTGTGCCAGGTGCCTTTATCGGGGCTTGAGTGATGGAGACTGAGCATCCAGCTGCAGTTTGTTGCTGTTGATACATCTGCATGGGGAGAAGAATGACTCCAGGTGGGAAAGAGTGGGTTTCCACCCCCATAAATAACCGGAAATGATAGGAATTGTGCCTCTACTGTTCCTTGATTTTGTAATTCTCACTGAAGTTTCATTTGCCCTTTCCCAGCTCTCAGAATGCCTTACAACTGTTGAAAAAAAAAATCTGTGTGCTTTCATGTAAATGCGATGAGGATGAGCCTTTGAAAATATATCTAGCTGATGTTGATGAATAAACAGACTTGGCCAGGGTAAATCTTTTCATCTAACTTCAAGAGCCACGCTGTAATGAAGTAAATATAGATGTACTTAATGGGCTTCTTTCATCCAAATACATACCAAACCCTTTAAGGTAATGCAAACAAATCTAAAATGGATTTCTAAGTGGCTTTTTTTTTTGTTTCCTTACTATTGGAGCAGTTTAGTCTACCCAGGCTAGGCCAGGAATGGAGCTTGCTCCTGTGCAGATGCTGCGGTGAATGCTGGCCTAAAGGGGAGAGAGCAGCGGGAATGTGAGAGACCCAGCTCTTCTCCTGCGGTTTTGTGCAGTAAAGGCAGGAAGCGCTCTTTCCATGTGTAGTTTAAAATGTATTATTTGATGAGTGCCTCTCCAGACACTTCCCTTTGGAAGGCAGCTTGCAGACAAGGCTCCAAGAGG
>QWTY01015492.1:0-24255 GCA_008033365.1 Pseudorectes ferrugineus | reverse complement strand
CCTCCGAAACCTCGAGAGAGAAAATCCCTTTAGCGTGTGCCCCCGTGGACTCTCTCCCTTTATTCGAATGAAGTTGAAGGACTCCTCTGTCTCCTTTTTGGACATAAACCCCTGGCGTTTGTGGGTTTTCCTGACATTGGTAATGTGAATGTCGTCGATTTACCTAGCTGAGCGAGGTTACTGAGAACACATGACGTATTGGGAGGTTTGACTAGTGGAGACTAAGCCGTGAATTGTAACTGATAACAGTTCGCTCCCCGCTGCCTTAAAATTCTTGGGATAGTTGTAAATAGATTAACCAGGGTCTAAAAGGGCTATTACACTGTGTCCGGTTTTTCCTTACTGTCCGTCTGCATAACAATGCAATTTGGGCAATGTCTGCCTGAGATCCCGCTATTACTAAACTTGTGCATGCCCGTTAGCCCGCTTCAAGTGCCTGGAAATACCAGCATGTGCTTGGAAGGCAGTGCCTACTCTTAGCCCGTACAAGCAGGGCAACAATTACACAACTGTGTGAGAGTGCGTTTAATAAGTTGGAATCCCCTTGTTCCCCATTCCCCTCCCCCGGTTGTGGATACCAGAATGAGTGCCTGCTATTCGTTAACGCAATGGAAATTAATGAAATGCAAGGGGAAATACGTGATCGTTTGGCTGTGTTTGTAAATCACATTTTTAATGATAGTAAGTTGCAAAATTGTTTCTTTTGTCTACACTTCTCGCTAATGTGACTTAGTAGCTAAAAGCAGGTTGCAATCTATTTCAGACAATTGTACTGAAGTTAAGCTGCTTTTGGAGGTTTCGGTGTGTGCATGCAGTGGATTATATGTAACTACAGAGGGTGGTATTTTTAAAAAAGAGGTTATTTTAGTGTAGCTGGAAGTTGTAATTTTTATTCATCAATTATAGTTGAGAGGAAGGCATGCTCAAATGTGTGCTAGTACATTGGTAGAGAATCTGTAGAACAAATGCTGACAATTACCCTAACAGGACTTTTTATTAAGTTTAAATTGCGTTGACCTAAACAGCAGGACTAGATTCTGGTGTAGTGTCCTTTAAAAAGTGAAACCAAGGCACATATCATATAATGTTGAGATTATGTGGTTAGTTAAAACTAACGTGTGCCCAAAAACTGTAACTCAGACATTAAGAGTTTTATGTAAGTGTACAGATTTGACCTTTATCTTCTTTTGGCTTGGCTATGCTTTTTCCTTTTATAAAGAAAAAATTCACGGCAATAGCTGAGGTCAAACCTTTGGTTTCTGGCTGTAGTGAGAATCAGAGCTGTTACGTGGGGAGACTCACAACTGATATATGCTGTTTTCATAGGCTCTTGAAGCAATAGGCTGTTGGATTTTGATCCCGCCCAGAATACTTGAGTTTTTGTCTCGAGGATATATAATAGTGGTAAGTTCTAGCAGCAGGCATTTATTTTTGTTATTTTTTTACTTTAGCACGATGTACAGTTTGTCTTTTGACAGAAAAATGTACTGTCTTTATTTTTCAACAGGTTTTGCTTGTTCACATAAGAAGAAAAGGCAATGGAGACTGAACAACAGGAGGAGACCTTTACCAACACAGAGACAAATGGTAAATTTTTTAAAGGACTATTCCTTTTTAGAAAGGGCCTCTTAAAAATTTCAGTATTTCAAAGATTTTTGTAATGATTTAACTTTACCATATGTTTGCATCAGCAATAATTTTGTGTTCTGCATTAAATATCTTCGGTTTTAATTAGTGTATCATTACACATGCTTTTGAAGTATAAACACATAATCTTTCTGTTGGCATTTTTTAGACATGAGAACTGAAAGTTATGAGTTAATACTGAAAAATATTACATAGCTGTATGGAGAATGTGAATATGTATGAATGCTATAGGGCATGTCTGTTAATTTCATTTTGTTCTTTGCAGTTGTTACCTGCAGGAGTACGACTGTGAAATATTGCTAAAGAGCTTAATGCAAAATTTCTTGGGAATAATTACCAGGGAAGTTAGGGCATTGCTGTTGGTTGATTCATGCCAATTTTTCCCAAACAGCATCTGAAGTGCTACTTTACTATTATTCCACCAATATTTCAGTGTTAGACAAAATACATTTGAGCTTTATGCCTGAAAAGTTTTCCCCAATTGTAAATTATAAATAAATACTAAGTGGGTGATGCTGCACTCCTTTAGACAATGTCATGAATTTCTTACTGGCTGTGTGCAACATTCTCATTTAAGACATAGTTCATAGATTTTTAAATGCATTTTCAGCCGTTAATCTGTAAGAAAGCTGTTGAAGTGAAGACTTGTTTCTGTGCTGTAGATGCTCAGAAATGGCTTCTGTAATTAGTTTTGTGCTAATAGGAAAGGATGTATTAATAATACAGAGCATAAATTTGGCACATGTTCCATTTTATTATGACTTAGAAAGTTAAATAAATGTTTATGTTTCCCCCCTATGGACCTCTCTACAGGCAAACGTCCTGCAGAAGATATGGAGGAAGAGCAGGCCTTCAAAAGATCTCGGAATACTGATGAGATGGTTGAATTGCGCATCTTGCTTCAGAGCAAAGTATGCTTTTTCATTTTTACTGGTTTTGTGTGTAGCATTGTTCAAAATGGTGGTGACAAAGTGTATGTTGGGATATAAGCGTAGAGAGATTGTGCTTTTTTTAAAATGAGATAACTTACTAGAATAATTTTCAGTGTGTAAGAATGGTAGTTGCAGGTATTGCAATGGAATTGTCCCTGGGGTTCTCTTAAAAGGGTAAATCCCTAAGGATCAATACAGGGTTTTTTTAAAAGATATACTTGCTGAGGAGTAGAGCAGTAAAGATTCTAAGATATTTTTACATCTGAGTGGAAGGTAGCTATTTTGAGGGGAATGGCTGTATATGAGTCTTTGGAAAAGAAGTTGTTTAGAGGATTATAAAATAGTGATTTTAAATATGTGAGAGAAGAACTTAGGATTTTAGTAAATCTCCCAGATACATCTACTAAACTTGTTCAGCTGTATCAACAGGAAGAAGTACGGGAGTAATGCTTCAGGGATTGCAGTGATTTTGTTGACAAGTGTAAATAGTTAAAGTTGCTGTATGTGAATTTCCTCTGGTGTTTCCAGTTGCTACAGATGATTTATACTTTCTGAAGTATCTGTCTTTTGTGTTGGTGTGAAAGAATGTTGCCTTAACTCTGTGTGGCATTTCTGACCAATAGTCAAGTTACATGGAGTACCATGAAATGTTTTGCATGCTGTTAGCATAATGTGTGATGTGTGTAAATAAGAAACTTTTCATATAATCCTTGAAAGAACCTGGTAAAAATGTAGTTATGCAATTACTGTTTTTTACTATTTGTCAGTTTATTCCCGTTGATATTGGTGGCTTGAATGAAGTTGGTGGCTGTTAACATTCATTTCAGGCTTCTTCAGTTTATATTGCTCTGCGAAATTAGTTACTTTACAGAGGTGCAAAACAATATTAGCACTTGAAATTATCAAATGCTTGGAGCACAAAAGTGGAATTTGTAAACATATTCCATAAGGGAAAAAAAAAGCTGATCAGAGAAATTGAGGAAATAATTGACCTATATTATATTCATTTAGTATGGTTTTTTTTAATAGATCTAGTCTATGAGAAATTCAACATGGGCAGAGCTGCCTAGAAACTTCTGTTTGGAATTGAAATATTAGTGGCAAAGCTTAGTTATCTTTTTCCTGTGTTCAGTGGTGGTAAGAGCTTTTGGTAATTTTTTTTATGTGGACAAATTTTCAGTTGGTTTCAATTTGATTTGAACCTTTCCAAAGCAGTTCCCCACCTCTTGGGCCAGCAAAAAGAGATCTACTGTTTTTAGTCTTGAGTGCAAAAACTTAGTCTGTGCTGTGTTGTCATAACATAACTTCTAAAAACTATTTTCCAGAATGCTGGAGCAGTGATTGGAAAAGGTGGCAAAAATATTAAAGCACTTCGTACAGACGTGAGTATATATGAGTTTGAACTAATTTAACACCACTTCTTTCAGAGCACTACATCGAAAACTTGATTGCGTGCATTTCTAGAAATGGGAGCGATTCAACTCTATAGACATCCAAGTTACAAGCCATTTGTATTGATTGTCAGGGTAGATAACTTAGTTCTTCAATTTCTATTTTAATTAAAACCCAGCGTGACGCATGGGGAGGAGAGGTTTATATTAAATCTCTTCACTTTTTAATAGGATTCTGCTAAATTACACACTTCAAGTGAGTTACCATCCTAATTAAAAATATTGACAAAGCTCAAACCCCTTAATAGTACCATACCCCATATGTGTGAATCAATTATAGTACTGCTGAAACCCTTGCAGGTGGCTGGCTTAATCCAGTGATAGAGGAATTCTTTAACTTCCTTTAAAAAAGAAAAATGAAATCATCCATCTGTTCCTTAACAGCTTGCACATGAAGCACAAAAGCATTAATGTTAAGGTTTCTTGCTTTAAATATAGGTGTAAAACACTAAAGAAACATTCTATTCTGTTGGAAGCATTTTTAAATTCTCATGACTTAATGCCCATTCACATTTTACAGGGGGTCGACTGGTGATTAGACACATGCTCAGCGTTAATGTTGTGTATTTATAAAACTTGGCAACGCTTCTTAAATTTCATTTGTTTACACTCCTGTACTTAACATCAGCTACAATTTCAACTTTTTTCCGATCAAGACTCTGTTCAGCACAAGATTTGGCAATATATCATTACAAATCAGTTCCAACCAAGTTCATAAACTACCGCAGCTAGAGTTGAGATTTTAGTTGAAATGGTCAGGAATCATACATATGCTCACTAACTTTGGCAGCCTAGTTGTTCCTTTTTTTTTTTTAGGGTTTTTTTAACCAGGTTTTTTTTTGGTTGGTTTTTTTTTTCTTTTGGTTTTTTGAGTAAATCAGTATGTCACCTAAGTCCAGATAATTTAGATTGGTCTGGAACACGAACTTTCCCGATTTGCCCAAGGTTCTAGTACTATCAGTCACGACAGGTTTTGTGTCTACCCTCATGAGCCAGCCTGCTACTGAAACATCATTTGTTAAAAGTAAAAAGTAGTTTAGTCAGATCAAGTGACTCATTTTTAAAGTCCATACTGTTAGGCCACAGTCGGTGTAGCAATCCGTTATTGTGTTAGTCTTCAGAACAACTTAAGCTTGTTTCATTAATTGAGAGTAATGAGTATAGTTTGTATTAAATTAAAATTTATTGCTTTTCCCCCTTTTCCCTCTCCTTGTTTTTTTGGCCATATATCTCCGTTGCCCATGTACTGGATCGACTTGCCCCTGCGTTGCCCACCATGACGTTGGCCCATCCGCCCCTGAACGCCCATGTGAAAACCCTGGTTGGCTATGCCCAAAAATGTGCTCGTTGCCAAACGGGTACCATACTTGACAACTTCCGATTGAATACCCATGCCCAATGCCAACATCCACGAACGCCAATGACCAATGCAGTACAATGCCAGTGTTTCAGTCCCAGACAGCAGTGGCCCCGAGCGGTATGTCCCAACAGTTTATGCCTCACTGCCTGAATAGAAAGAGAGAAATGTATTTTATTACCTGCCTTTGATATAATTAAATAGTATCCCCTTATAGACGGTGTATTGTTTTTTTTCAAGTTTTCTGTCTTATTTTCCCCATTAAGTCTTTTTGTCACTGAACTTTTACGTGAGTTGCCCACCCAAACAATCCACTAATTTTATTTCAATGGAAGGAGCACAGCTTCAAGTGTTGCATATTTGCTGCATTGTAAATCAAATTGGTTCAAAATAGTCTCTCGCTCTGTCTTTGTGGCCCACCTTGCTCCCCTCAACATTGCCTGTTCATAATTATTTCTGATGAAATGCTAATTCCGGTTCGCTTTCCTTCACTTCTCATTTGTTTCGTCTTTTTTTGTCTTGCATTTGTATTTGTTTTCTTGGAGAGCCCATTAGTAATCTGAGTTCATAACCTTATTCCAGATACAACGTTCACCACTTGCATATCCTCACTTTTAATATGAGAAGGTGTGCCAGTTCTACGAATGTAATAGCGAGGGTATCCTAATTAGTGGTGGCGGGGAACATGAATATTCACTTCTACTTTTCAGTTCTGCGTCAATTTCTTGCCCACTTAATCTGAGCCCTTCCAAAAGCCCATTCTGTCTTTCTCTCTCTGCAAGACCTGCCTAATCTTAAATTTCTCATGCATATATCTGGGCATAAACAAAGATGCATGTGTTGTAAATTGAGCAAACAGGTTTACTTTAAGTGGGGAATATTAATTGTAAACTCTTCTTCGTAGTAAATCTTGTTAAAATTTTGTATGTGATGATAGAAAAAATTTACTTCTGCTTTTTCTTTTCTACCTTCTCCATATTGTCTGGCATCGTGGCTTCCAACAGCATCTTGAGTATAAGTGCAGATATAGAGACAATTGGAGAAATCTTGAAGAAGATTATCCCTACTTTAGAAGAGGTATTTATCTTTAAATTTTTTTCTGTTTAGAATGAAAAGATTAGCTTTTGAATGAGATGGTCCTAGAGTATTTGCTACTTTTTAAATACAGGAAATTAGAAAAGTAAAAAATGCCAAAAGCCTTTCAAAGAAGGGTTATGGCTGTCACACTACATGTTGGCATTTTTTGGGTAGAGGGCAGAGTCTGTCATTGTTTATTAAATTAACATTTTGAACAGCCCTCCTCCTGTCCAGATAATAAATGTTACACTGTTTGATACCTTCGTAAGTCTTTGTAGCAACTGGTGCAGTGTAATTGGGAAAACTGATACTTCACTTTGAGGTGAGGTGTTTAAATTGTTGTGATTGTATCAAAAGAAATACAGGATTACAACTCAGCAATAAATGAAATCATACCATTGTGTTTGAAGAAAAAGCTTAGAACAGCAAATATTTTGAATTTTTGTAATTAATCTTTTTTTTTTTTTTCCCTATATGCATCTTATTTACAGTATCAACACTACAAAGGCAGTGACTTCGACTGCGAACTTCGGCTTCTTATTCACCAGAGTTTGGCAGGAGGAATTATTGGTGTCAAGGGTGCTAAAATTAAAGAACTCAGAGAGGTACTTGCTTTCTGTTCTTCTGAGATTTGCTTTTGTTCAATAGACAGTGTTTTCTGTTCATGAGGGGCATGTATAAGTATCTCCTGTGCAGTAATCCCTTCTGAACATTCTGCAGACATGCTTTTGATGTTCTGAGATGGAACTGGGAGTTGCAACTTTCTTGCAGACCCTCACAAGTAATGTCAGTGGCAGAGTCAGGACTTGGTTAAACATTGTTTATGGCAGAGTACTGTTTTTAACAAACTGCTGCGTAGTGTAGAATTATTTGTGTGGATGGACATGCAGAACAGTCTAGAATGAAAGCATCTCCACAGATGTACTGTAAAAGGACTGGATGTTTGGTTTTTTATTTTTTAATTCTAACTCCTGGAAGCCTATTGGTTTTTTTTTAAGTGAAAGATTAAGATTTTAAAAACTTAATGGTTTCTATGAGCTGAAAACATGTGGTTGAGTTTCTTGGTGTTGTGTTGAAGGCAATTTCAGGTCAGTTCAGGTATGAGCCAATACTTGTTTGCATGGATTAAGAAAGGCAAGATAACTAGACATAATCCTAGCAACACTTCTGTCTTAGCATCCAAAGCTATTAATTTGAAAGCTAATACAGCCTGTAAGCTCACAATGGTTATGTGGTCCTTTTTCTATTACTTAATTAAATGATGTGTTGTAGATGAGTCATAATTGAAATAGGAGAAAATTGGACTTCTTTTCATCTTTATGCAAAACTTATGTCAACAAGATCTTTAAAAAATATCTTCAAATTTCATGTGGTAACTCAGAAGCAAGTATGCAGGTTTAAGTGGGTAGGAACTTAATTGTCTTTTGAATTCTTTTTTAAAGTTTTAATGGTTTTATAAAGTTGTTTAAAATATATTTCATAATCTTGGACTTTTTTTTCTTCTACAGAACACTCAGACCACCATTAAACTCTTTCAAGAGTGTTGTCCTCATTCAACTGACAGAGTGGTGCTTATTGGTGGAAAACCTGATAGGGTTGTTGAGTGCATCAAGATTATCTTGGATCTTATCTCTGAGGTAATGTTTATTAAATTTATTTTATTCTTTCATTGGCATTCATGAATGTTTTAGACATTAGTTGGATGAAAAAGGGTGTCTTTCAGTTTCTAGTTTAAATTCAGTACCTCCTACTTTCCCAACAGCAAAGTGGTGGACAGTTACGAACCTTGGGAACTATTTCTATTGTTTAGAATTGGGGTACACCTTATGAGGGAGGAAGACAATTTTTGGTACTAGTGGGCCATAATTTATGCTTTGCATGTCATCAGAATGGAAAAATTCTGATTTTTTCAGAATTCTCAAAGTAAGGAACACAAAATTTATCTGCCACGTATAAGTAGTTTTGATGTCATAGCTAAGTTCACAGGAAACACGTCAACATCTCCTTTCTTGGGAGCATTGTGAAATCAAGAATACGTTCCAAATGCATAAATGTGTTAGTTTCATTAAATATGCCAGTTGTAATAGAATTAATTGACTTGGGGAATTGTTTTGTTTGTTTGTATTAGTCTCCAATTAAAGGACGGGCCCAGCCTTACGATCCCAATTTCTATGATGAAACGTATGACTATGGTGGCTTCACAATGATGTTTGATGATAGAAGGGGACGGCCAGTGGGCTTTCCGATGCGTGGAAGAGGAGGTTTTGATCGAATGCCGCCTGGTCGTGGTGGACGACCTATGCCTCCCTCAAGAAGAGATTATGATGATATGAGCCCTCGCAGAGGACCTCCACCACCTCCACCAGGTCGTGGTGGCAGAGGTGGCAGCAGAGCTCGTAATCTTCCTCTTCCTCCTCCACCACCTCCTCGTGGCGGGTGAGTTGTTGCATAAATGCATTATACAAAAACTCATGTTGTATATCTGAGTCATATTCATGTTTTCAGTGATTTTTCCATGTTTCCATGTTGGTAGTGATTATGCAGGATTGAGCCTGTATTGGACAAGAGTATTTTGAAATTAACTGAAATTTAATTACCTGCTGTGCTGTAGTAAGTTGCCAGGACTATAATTAGTAGTTCTGGAACTTCTATTATTGAGTACTTGGGTAGAATAGTTTGATATTAACTTATATGTGAACCATGAGTGTGAAAATTTAGGTTAGAATAAACAAGCTGGCTCATAACACAGTTAACATGCTGCTGCCTTTTTTGTTCCAGAGATCTGATGTCCTATGACCGAAGGGGCAGACCAGGAGACCGTTACGATGGCATGGTATGAGTTTAAAATTTGCCCTGTTGTGTTCCCTAAGCACAGTTAGCATGCTGACCTCCTGCTGCTGAACACATGCACATTCATGTGGGACGTACATGGTTCTGATAGTAAAACCAAAATGTTTTGTCCATACAACTGGTCCTCCTGTGGATGAATATTTGAGGTGTAAATGGTACTCTGTTTTCTGTTTTCTTTCTTTCTTCCCTGTGATCAAAAACAATTCAGAGAATTTGACTGTTCTCAGCCCTGTAGGTTTTCTTGCCCTGGCCATCTTTCAGATTTTTTGAATCAGGATGACAGAAATAGCAATTGGTAGATTTTTCAGATAGAGAAAGCATGTCAGAACAATGTTCTCTGATGAGTTACACAAACGTTCTTAACACTAAACATTAGAAAACATGAGCACAGATACTGTAATACAGATTATGGAACAGTATCTGAGAAGAGCTCTAGTTGATGGAAGGTGATGGCTCTTTTCAGTCAATTCTTGTATATTTTCTGGTTTCTCTGCAGAAAATCCACTGTAATTCCAAATATTTTGGAAGTAGAACCACTGCTGATTTGGATCCTAAATCACTTCTTTCTGGGAGGGAGATAGAAATCTCATAGTGTGTGGAAGCTTAAAACAAAGGGTACAGATAGCCTTCTCTGTTGCATTCTGAACTGTCACAACCCAGCAGCCATCTGCTGTTCTGAGAAAAGATTCCTCTTTCCTCAGAAGAAAATCCAGGAGGTTGTCCTGGTTTCAGCTGGGATAGTTACTTTCTTCTCAGTAGCTGGTCCAGTGCTGTGTTTTGAATTCAGTATGACAGTAATGTTGATAACATGCTGATGTTTTTGTTGTTCCTCTGTAGTTTATATCCTAAGTCAAGGACTTATTCAGTGTCTTATGCTCTGACAGTCAGTAGGTACGCAGAAGAAGCTGGGGGAGGGATCATAGTGAGTACAGGTGACCTGGCCAAAGAGATATTCCACACCATGGCACATCATACCCAGTATATAAACTGGGGCAGTTACCCAGAAGGGGGGTCCATAGGGGTTTGAGGATGAGGTCTGGCAGTGGTTAGCAAGTGGTGAGCAGTTACATCATGTACCCTTGGTTTTATTATCTTTTTTTTTATTGTTTTGGGGTGTGGTGGTGGTGGTTGTTTCATTTTTTGTTGGTTTTGTTTGTTTTGTTTTTTAACTTTTTCTCAGTTATTAAACTATTCTTATCTCAAGCTGTAAGTTTTATTTTTGATTCTCATCCCGGTTCCACTGGGGGTTGGGTGGGGGGTGTGAGCAACCACCTGTGTAGTGCTTAGTTGCCAGCTGGTCTTAAACCACAACAGAGGTGGATCTCTATAGTAGCAATCTTTTTTTCTCCTCTGGCTTTGTTTGGTACCTTCTTTAAGATCACAGGTCACACATTATTTTTTTTTCGTCTAAATGAATGTAAAAGAAATGAAAAAGAGCTATGAAATGGGCTACCTAAATGGGCTTCACATGTCCTCCTTGGAAATAAGAGTTACTGGAACTACAAATTGCAAGAATGTCATGTGCTTATTAGAAATAATAAAAGGAAAGATATGCAGTTACAAATGTTTACAGTTACAAAAAAAAGTGTTTCCCATGCTACTCTACATGCTAAACTGGAAGAATGGAGAACTACACCTCCAAGATTCCTTATTTATTTACATGTTTTCAGAGCTTAGGCTTTGTGTTCTTCTATTTGCAGCTAATAAAGCCTGTGCTAGAGTGCATAAACTGAGCAGCCTGCCCTTCTTTGGGTATTTGGTTGAGTACAGTCTTACTTAGCTTGACTGTTGGGCAGTAGTGTGTTCTGTTTTTGTTCTATTTTTATTCCACTCCAGCTAGAATAGAAAATCCATTTTGACTTAGGTTAAACCTGTCAGGTTGACCTTCACTTTGTTGACAAGAGTTTCTACAAGCAAGTGGAGTAATTTCTGCTAGTTTGGTTTCTTTTATGGAAAAAAAGCAGTTTTATTTCCTTTTCATAGTGAAGCTGCTCATGACTTGGGTTCCTTTGTGACCAAGTGTTATAGCCTGATTAAAGTGAGGACTACTTCCCAGCAAAGATAGTATTTAATTTCTAGTTTTAGTTAATCATGATCCTAGTATACTAAACTGTGTAAGCAGAAAGGAAGTCTTCACAATGAGTGTGACATCACAGCTTCACAGTCATGCCAAAAGGTAAAGTCTTCCTGTGCTACACTTTGTTTCAAATAGAAACTGTTCTGTAGCTAAAAATTTAAACTAAAGTAAACCAATATTATTGTCGTTTTTGATTTAATGATGGGAAAAGCTGCTCTTAGAGAGCAGAAGTGCTCTTTCACATGGATTCTATCCTACACAGGTGTAATAAAAGGCAACAATAGATGAACATCTCAAAAATACTGGAAAAATTGAATGTACAGAAACAATTTTTTTGCCAGTTCTCTTTTTCACTAAAGGCAGAAAGATTGAAGAGTTGACAGCCTTTTAAGATTAGATGCTGAACTGTGGTTTTTCCTGAATTCCAGAGATATGACAGTATTGACAGTCTTGTAAATGCTAAGATGAGAAAAACCCGTTTTGATTTTAAAAGATAGGTAAATTCCTTTTGGCCATACAGAGTTAATCACTTAAGATGATACTTCTCTGTTAGCCTGGCTTAAAGTTCTAGTATAAATATATACTGCTGTTAAAATGCTCATTTGACTTATAATCTGTTCTGAAGCTTTTTCTCCAAAGTACAGACTTGTGTATCTGTATAGAGAAGTATATATTTCAGTGTGTAACTACTTCAGATCAAATCCTGTGGACCCTAAGGGCCATTGTGATCTGAAAAATCCTGAGTTTTCTGTGTTTTTTAACACCCTCGTTCTCAGAGGCATGTAAAAAAATAGTAAAGGAAGAATTTATGACAACTGCTATATATTCACGCAGATGCTGGAAGGAAGTAACAAAATTTCGCTTTCCTAGGTTACTCTTAAAAACCAGAAAAACTTAAAATAAAAGAATTTGACATCATGCGGGTTTTTTTGTTAGATGTAAAAGTTAAGCTCTTTGCCTTACCCAGCCCATCTGTCATCTGGTGCCTGGTCTAGTACTGGGTAGTCACTAGCACAAATTAGTCTGCAGCATAAGATATTATGTTACGTGTGTTAAGACACCCTGTTTCAGAAACTCATTTTGTACAAGTAAACATTGATTGCTGAAATTGTAAAATTCTGAAAGAAAGAAATGCCATATATCATATGTTTTAAAAACGTAATTAAGTTTCTAATATAGTTAGGCAGCGGTAGACTGTTAGTCTGCTTACTGGCTAGATACGGTACATGGATAGTAGAACATGAAAAGCAGTGTCCTTCCTGCTTAACCTGCCGTTGGCATAATCACTTGCAGTTATTTGTTTCAATCTTACTAAACCTTCTCTTTTTAACAGATGGAAGAAATAAAAGATTGATTAAGTATTTTTACATGTAGAAATGTAAAAAGGTTTTCTAAAAGGAAAAAAGAAGGCTTGTGTTAAGTTTTGCCTTGCCATTATTAGTTTTCTGAGCTTGTTAGAGGAAAAATCTGCTAATACCACAGAAAGAGGAGGAAAACATGAGTTGCCCATTTAGAGTTGCCCCAAAGTAAAATTAAAAGTCAGTGAGTCTTACAAGTGGTCTAAGTTACATAATTTTAAGTCTTGTTAATAGTATAAAGGTTTCTTTGTACCGCTGTGTATTGTATTTGGTTACCAAGTTCTCTAAGAGTCTGTATGACATGGACTTCCTTTCTTCCTCTTCTGTTGCATCTGGAAGATGATGCAGTGTCATGTGGATGCCTGTGATGACATGCAGCCACCAGAGCTGGTGAGTGTTTTCAGCTTGTTTTTTGAAAACTGCTTTATTGAATGAGTTAAGTGATAAAGTGAATTTTTTAAGAGATCTTGAGTGTAGCCCATGGCAGCTTGCACCTATTAAAATTTATAAAGCTATCCTTCTAACTCTGAATTTAGTGGCAGATTTAATAATGTGCTTTGAAGGCAGGTAATGTTAATAGAAATGTGGAATTATGCAGCACCATGGTAAAAATAGAGGAGCTTTTCTGTACCTCTTTTTGCCTATTTTACACACTATTTTCATTTTGATAAATGGTAACTTTCTCCATAACTGATGCACTGTAGATACATGCATTTACAATTTATATTTTATGTTACTTCCATAATGTTGTGGGATTTTATTTCAAACAGCAAATATTTAAATTAGCTTCTCACATTATTTGTGAATAAACTATATTTACCTATCAGTCTATTTGAAAATATATCATTTGATCAGATAGATTTTGGGAAGTTATCACAGAATCATAGAATGGTTTTGGTTGGAAGTAACCTTAAAGATCATCTAGTTCCAACCTGCCATGGGTAGAGAACCTTGAACTAGACCAGGATGCTCAGGGCTCCATTGAACCTGGCTTTGAACACTTCCAGTGCCCCACAGCTTTTCTGGGCAACCTGTGCCAGTGCCTCACCACCCTCACAAGTGAAGAATTTCTTTCTAATACATAAACTAAACCAACCCTCTTTCAATTTAAAGCCATTGTCCCTTGTCCTTACTCTACATGCCTGTGTGAAAACTCCTTTCCAGCCTTCTTGTAGGCTGCCTTCTGGTGCTGGAAGGCCACAATAAGGTCACCCTGGAGCCTTCTTCTCTTCTCCAGGCTGAACAATCCCAGCTCTCAGGCTTTCTTACAGGAGAGGTGCTACATCCCTCTAATAATCTTTGTGGTCCTCCTCTGGACTTGATCCGGTTGGTCCATGCCCTTAATGTTGGGGGCCCCAGAGCTGGATGCAGTATTCAACGTTGGGGTCTCAAAGGAGTAGACTAGTGGGGCAGAATCACCTTCCTTGACCTTTTGATGCAGCACAGGACACAATAGCCACTCTGGGCTGCAAGTGCACATTGCTGGGTCATGTCCAGCCTCTCATCCACCAGCACCCCCAAGTCCTTCCTGGCAGGGCTGCTCTCCATCTGTCCATCCCCCAGCCTGTGCTGATACTGGGGGTTGCACCAGCTCAGGTGCAGCACCTTGCTCTTTGTCTTGTTAAATTGAATGAGATTCCCATGGGCTCACTTCTTGAGCTTGTCCAGGTTCCTGTGAATGGCATCCAGTCCTTCAGGTCTGTCAACAGCATCACTTCAGCTTGCAAACTTGGTGCAAGTGCACTTCATCTGTGTAATTGATGAAGACACTAAATAGCACTGGCCCCCACTGGAGGCCCACCACTGAGGGACACCATTTAATGTCCATTGAAACTCTGAGCCACTGACACTGCCCTCTGGATGCAGCTATCCCTATTCAATAAACAGTACTCATGGAAACCATCCCTCTCCAATTTGGAGGGAAGGATGTGGGGACTGTGTCAAAGCCTTTACAGAAGTCCAGGTACATGGTATCTGTAGCCCTTCTCATGTTCACCAATGTAGTCACTCCATTGTAGAAATTGTAGAGTACATCAGGTGTTGCCAATGTCTTGAAGATGGCAAAATGCTGCCAAATTAATACTTTTGATTAATTAATGTGAAATGTCAGTTCTTAGCTTATATATACAGCAACTGCTACCAAATTTTGTTGTTTTGTAGTCTGAGGAGGCAGATGTGATCAAGGAAAGATTTTTTTTCTCTAAAAGAAGTTAGTCCAAAAAGGAATCCTATGGCAAATACCAACAGCAATATGTCTGTGTATGCAGTATGCTATGTGATTAGCTTCTGAATTAAACCTTAAGCAGAGTCCTTCATTGTCTTGTATTTTGGACTCCACTGTGAGCTGTGTTATATTGTCTTACAATATGTATTGCTTAGTAAGATGATTAGACAATACAGGTTGCTTAGAGACAGAGGATAAGCTCAACACTTTGATCTGAATACTCCCATTTTGATGTAAAAGAAAGATGGTAAGGAATATTTTTGGGAAAGTTGTTACATTGGAACGTCTGTGGGCAGGTAATTGTGAGTGGTTGAACTTGACTGGCTGCCAGGGGCCCACCCAGCTGCTCTCAACACCCCTTCCTCAGTAGATTGAGGGGAGAAAGTGAGAAAAGTCTGTGGCTCATGATAAAGATAGGCAGATCACTTACTAATTAACATCATAGGCAAAACAGAGTTGGCTTGTGGTAGGTTTACTGCCACTTTGAGTAGCATGGTGAGAAACATAAAAACACCTTTACCCCACCTTTCACTTCTTCACAGACTTAACTTTCACTCCTTCGTTCTGTACTCTTCTACTTCCTCTGCCATGAATGGTGCAGGGGTGATAGGGAATGCCAGGTTCCAAGTCAGTTCATCACACTTGTCACTGCTCCTTCCTGCCTGTGCTGTTCCCCTGCTCCAATGTAGGGTCCCTTCCATGGGATGATACAGCTGTTTGTAAACTGCTCAAATGATCTGTTTCCAGTGGACTGCAGTTCTTAAGAACTGTTCCAGTGTGGGTCCCCTTCATGGGGTACAGTCCTTCAGGAACAGACTAATTTGGTGTTGGTCCCCTCACAGGCCACAAGTGTCTGCCAGGCATCTGTGCCTGCTTGGAATCTCCACAAAAGTGCAGCTTCCTTCGGGACATACCTACCTGCTCTCAGCATAGCATCCCTCAATGGGCTAAGTGTAGCGATCTGCTCCAGTGTGGTTCTCTCCATGGGCTGCAGGGCAATCTCCATTCCAGTGCCTGGAGCACTTTTTTCCCCCTTGTACACTCTTGCCAGTCAGTGCACGTTGGGATTTTTTTTACTCTTTTCTTAAATATTATCACTGAGCTGTTAGCTTTGATGACAGTTTCAGCCTTAGGCTGCCTCCAGCATCCTCTCACAGACTTCAGGAGTCTCTTCAGAAGTTGAATTTGAGAGGACCATGTATATTTATTCTCTGCTTCTGTAGGAAAGTATAAATATGGGGTCTTGCACACTGCAAACAAACATTAGATGAAATGAGAACTTGATATCAAATGCAAGTTTACAAATCCTAAAAATAAAAAGGACCAGGAGTGCTCGTTGCAGTGATTTGCATTTGGTATATGGTCGTTTAAATATAACAGAAGTAACTCATGTCATGTTTTATTTATTCAAAGATCTGAAGGGTTGTAGCATAGTCTGAATCAAGAGACAAGTCATAGAGCTTTGTTGTTTATTTTTCCTAAGGTGTAGATGAAGTAGGATGATTGACTGAGCAGACTTTTTTGTCCCAGAACTGGAGACTGGAGTCTCTCTTGAGCCGTATTGGTAGTATTAATAAGGCTCTACTCCGATCTTGTAATTTTAATGTTTGTTTAGTACAGAGGTCACAAGTAGATCAGCATGAAGAGCTGTCTATGAGAAGCTGAGATAGTGAGACTGCCTCAGTAAACCAGCATGGCTGAATCCTTTGTCATTTTATGCCTTTAGAGGTTTTGACAGGGCAGGATAAGAATCACAGAATATCTGGAGTTGGATGGGACCTACAAGAATTGTCACATTCAACTCATGGTCCTGCACAAGATGGCCTCTGGTCCAAATGGACAGAGGTTAATGAGATCTCCCCCACCCACCCCTTTTGTTTCTGGTCTTCTCTCTTTGCCTCAGGATGCCCTTGATGGCACAACACTGTTGTATTTATATCAGGTTGAGGGTTGAGATGTTTGATTAAATGGGCTCAAAGTTAACAATATAATGCTTAAGACAAAAATGTGTTAATGAAGCATGGCTATTCACTTTAATGTTTTTTTCTCTTTCTCTTACAGTTTGAGGGTGGCTCTGGTTATGGTAAGTGTTCTTATAGAACCTTTGCATGTAGTTCATTATGTGGTTACTAAAGGGCTTGATACATACACTTAAATCAGATTATTCTTACGCAGGGGGGCGTGGTTCATATGGAGATCTTGGTGGACCCATCATCACAACACAAGTAACGATTCCCAAAGATGTAAGTAAAGCTGACTTGCTTTCAACTCATGCTTTCTCTTAAAAAGAAAATCGCAGCCATTTCTCAGACTGTTTAAGTAAATCAGAAGTACTTAGAGTGCTTGATAAGTACTTCTAATACAAAACAAGTGTTTCTAAATCACCAGCAGTGTATTGTTTGACTCTTTGGTTTCTGTCTTCAGAGATACATTAAACAATTTTATTTGTGGTTAATACTGAGTAATAGAGATGGTCCTTGTAACTCGCGTTTTGCACATGAGAGCTGGTTCTTGCAGTTTTATCTCACCTGTGTTTATACAATTAAAATTGCAGGGGATATTTTTAGGCTATAAAAAAATAAGCTCCCATTGCAACACTTAAAACTGAATTTGTGGAAGCTACTCAAATGCTGGTGTAATTTCTAACTTTTTAGAAAGACAGTTGTATCAGGAAATGAACGTCTTTACTTTCTTCCCTAGTTGGCAGGATCTATTATTGGAAAGGGAGGCCAGAGAATCAAGCAAATACGTCATGAGTCAGGAGCTTCGATCAAAATTGATGAACCACTAGAAGGCTCAGAAGATCGGATAATAACTATTACAGGAACACAGGACCAGATACAAAATGCACAGTATTTGCTGCAGAACAGGCAAGTTAAAGTTTAATATTGTCTCTACTGTCAATTTTAAATTAACATGTATGTTATAAAACTGCTCTCCTCTGTGAATCAGTTTTTTAAGAAGGCAGGTTTTAAGTAACTATTTGAACCTAACTTCTCCAGTGGTAGTTCTGCCTTGATTCTCTTCTGTTCTCCATTCTAATTAAAATGAAGACACCCTCAAAACTAATCTTGCTGGAAGACATCTTAACCAAGCAGTCCTCTCTTTTCTCTGGTGAAAACTGCTGCAAAAAAACTACTTGTAATAAATTACATAGAGCCTGTAGAAAATATAGAAGATTTCAGTGGATGTTGGCCTAGTTCTGTGTGGAAGACTAGTGATTTTGTTGTTTTTAGATAACTAAATTGACAACAAATCACAGTCTGCCATATGGCACAGACCATGCCTCTACAGGACAAGTTGAAATCGATTTGGGGCTGTTATGCAGCATTTCACACCTTGCTGACAGTACTTTGCCTTTTCTGCCAAGTATTAACAGCTACAGATAGCATTTGCTGTATTAACATTCTGGCTGCTAATAGCAGATTTTAATGTCTTAACTGGAATGTTTGGCTTTAGATTACTAATATTTAACTATGCCTGAAATATTCTAATATAATTATTAGCCACTGATATTTTAAAATTATTTACTTTTAAATGTGTTAGGAATTTGTAATTTAATATGCTTTATGAATGTCATTATGAATGTTGATGCAAGATGTATGGTCCATCATTCTAATACATGCTTTTTTCTTTTTCTTTTATAGTGTGAAGCAGTATGCAGATGTTGAAGGATTCTAATGCAAGATTATTTTTTCTTTTTTATAGTGTGAAGCAGTATTCTGGAAAGTTTTTCTAAGACTAGTGAAGAACTGAAGGAGTCCTGCACCCCTTTTTTTTTTTTATCTGCTTCTGTTTAAAAAGCCAACATTCCTCTGCTTCATAGGTGTTCTGCATTTGAGGTGTAGTGGAATCTTTGCTGTACACCAGATGTAATGTTTTAGTTCCTTACAAATACATGGGGGGGAAGGGCGCACGAGACTAACATTGAAATTTTGAAGCGGCAGAGAGAGTGAATTCTATTTTTGTTCATTGTTGGTGGTAAATTGTACTGTTTTTCTGTAATTGTTGTGAACACCCTGCTTTATGTACACTGTATCTTACTTTGAAGGGGGGAGAATATGGTAGGCCACATGTCCCTGACATTTGTTGAGAGCAGTGTGCAGAATGTAATGCTTTTTTGTAAGAAACATTTTAGGATTTTTAAATAAATTTAGTGAACCTATTCTTGGTGGTCATTTTTCTTCAGGTCTGCATAAGATCATAACTAAAATGGATACACCTAGTTTTGGTTTTTTTCCCCATATAAATTAAAGTTGCTGTTAAGCTTGCTCTTCAGTTTCCTTGATATATAGGTGGAGTTATGTGGGGTTTTTTGACAAATTAAAGAAATCGTGTGAAAACAATGACTGCTTTGCTGTTTGGGGGAAAAAAAAGGTGAAAATATTCACGCAAATGTTGTGTAAAACTTGACATTTTTGCAAGTGTTTGGCCCTCTTTGCAATACCTATATATATTGGTGACAGTATACAAATAAAATATTTTAAAACTTTGTGATGTCACTGAATAAACAGTGGTAAAGTACACCTGGTTTTAGACAGCTTGCTTAATGCAGATAACTGTTAGAAATGACAGTTGCTCTACCATTACTGAATAAATGATACCTGTTTCCTGAGCTTTTGTTTGTATGAGGTAGGAATTGCAAATTGGCAAATTGACAATATAACTATGTAACTTGTTTTTCATTGTATGCAACACTTAAACTTGTTTCCCAGATGTATGTTGAATTCCGTAAGAATTATTTGTGAGAAATTAAAAAAAAATATAAAGCCTCTGGATATCTCATGTAATGCCTTGGCATTTGTATTTATAGTTAAAAGTTTTAATTTCACTTCCTGAATAAAAACAGATTTAAAAAGTGTAAAGGTGTGTGGCACATACAGATATGATGGGTCCAGACTAACTGAGGATTCTCTTATTGTGGTTTTTTTTGGTTGGTTGGTTTGTTGTGTCCACTACCCCCCATGACTTGTGGTGCATGAACTTGGCCTTTTTAATGCAGCTACTCTTTAAAATGGAATGGTAAAGCCGAGGAGCCTGAGACGTTATGCATAAGGCTGTGGCTCCCTTGGCAGAGCAATAGCAAATTCTGTAGAAAGTCAGAACTGCCATCCCTCTCTTTTGTCAGTGGGCAGGCAGCTGGCTTGGTAGACAGGGTACCTAAATTAGAGATGTCTGCAATCGAGGCCAAGGTTTTGGGCGAAGTACAAGTGGACTAAAACAGGTGCTGAATTTCTCTGTGCTTCCAACTTGAGTATGTATACAAAAAGGCTTGTGGACGGTCTTTCCTTTGGTTCTTTTCTGGTTTGGTTGCGGAGAAAAGCTCAACAACTCAACACGCACGTTTTTGTTCGTTCGTCGTTTTTTTTTAATCCCCCTTTTTTTTCAATGATGGGAATCTTCTGGAAAACTTCGCTGCCAAGAAGCTGAGTCTGCCCACTGCTCCAGCCTGGCAGGATTTGAGGGGGCGATTCTCAGTACGAACGTGCTGGCCCAGGCGCTCCCGCGGGCCTGGGATCTGTGCTCGCCCCCGAGCGCCGCGCGGGCCCCGCCTTCCCCCGCGCCTGCGCGCAGTGGCGGCACCGTGGGGCGGGGCGGGGCGGGGAGCGGAGCGTAGCGGGGCCGGGCGGCGGGAGCCGCGCCGGGGGCGGGGGAGGCTGGGCCGCTGCCCGTGCGCACCCCGCGGGAAGCGCGGCAGAGGGGCTGGTCTCGGCAGCGTGCGTGTTTCCTGCCGAGCATGGAGGTGTTCCCGTCCCCCCTGGAGTCCGCCAAGTTCATAGCCGAGCACAGCAAAGATGTCTCCGTGGACGAGGAGGGGGCGCGGCGGGTGGCGGAGAGCCTGTTCGACAAAGCCTCGGCGGCGGAGTTCGGGCTGGCGGGGTGGAAAAGCCTCCACGAGCTGAATCCTCGGGCCGCCGACAAGGAGGCTGTGGACTGGGTGTTCCTGGTGGACACCCTCAACTTCTCCTTCTGGTCCGAGCAGGAGGAGCGGAAATATCTTGTGAAGTACAAGGATAAAACCTACAGCGGCTACTGGTCGCTCTGCGCCGCCGTCAACAGGGCCCTGGACGACGGTCAGTGCGCGCCGGGGGAGCGGGGCCGGGCCGGGGCTGCGGGCGAGCGGCGTCGGAAGCCGAGCGTCGCGTATTATTAAATGAAGGCGGCGCCTCGGAAGCGGGACGCGCTCTTGGGAACTGCTGCTCGCTGTGCAGGCGTCCCGTAGAGCTTGGGGAAGGGAACTGGAAGTGCTTTCAAAATACCCTTGTACTGAAACTACCTAACTCGTGTCTCTAACTGGGATATCTCTTCCATTCGAAAGACTTTAAGGATTGCCAGTAGTCAGCTGTGCGTGACTTGGGTTATTTCACGTGTATTCTTAAGAGAAATTGTATATTTCCATGGCAAGTGAAAAAATGAGGCATAAAGCGAGAATCCTCTGGATTAATCTAATTCCAGAGCGTCTGAAGTAAGTCTGAAAACCCATATGCCCCTCAAACCAGTATTTTAAAGTTTTGTATTTAAACCCAGTACTGTAGCACTCACTCTTTCTGCTGTTCTCAGAAAAAAAACCCCAACTTTTAGTAGGTATAGATGAAAGTTTTAATTAATTTTCTGCATAGTTGTTTGTAAATTAAGGGGGCATTAGCATTAAGACACTTTTTGTGAATGCACAGCGTGATTAGGATCCAAGGGAAGACAGGCCTATTCTGACTACACTAGTTGTATACTGACTATATTTGCCGGTGTGCTATGTAAACATCACACTTAAAATATGAAGACTAAGCAGCTGGGGAAAATTACATACAAAAAGTAAGAATGGTTCCATGGTTGTATGTTGGAAATTTGTTGTCTGTAGAAGAAAGCATTGTGTGCAGTCACAAATTTAGTTTTGAGCAGCTCTGTGAGTGCTGTTATTGCTGAAAACAAAGGTGGGTTTAAGAGTTGATGGACTTTTTAGATCTTCCTATAGAAGTGCTTTCCTTTAGCAGACCACTGCATTAGGTCTATATGTTACATTACATGATAGCCTAAATATCTTATTTTCACTTTTCTGAAGGAATACCTATCACCAGTGCATCCTATTTTGCCACCATGACGCTTGACCAAGTTAGGCACGTATTTCGCTCTGACACAGAAGTGCCTTTGCCTTTGATTGAAGAAAGACTTCGGGTGCTGAACGAAAGTGGAATAGTTCTGTTAGAGAAGTTTGGAGGATCTTTCCTCACCTGTGTTAAAATGAGTGAGAAGAGTGCTCAGAAACTGCTACATCTCATACTGGAAAATTTTCCTTCTTACAGAGATGAAGCTGTATTTGAGGTAAGCTAGTTCTAAAGCTCTGAAAAGAAGCTTTTACTATTTAGTAAAAGTAAAAGACTCTTGGTAGTCCGCAACTAGTCAGGACAAGAGTCATTTTCTTTTTCCCACCAGAGGAGTACCTTTTTTTTCATATGCTGTCTCTGTCTTCATCACTTTACTGTAATTCATTTCGATATACTCTGAGTTCCCGATTAGATCACACCTCTTTTGTACTCCTTACAAATGCATAGTATATGAGATAATTCCTGCCTGAAAAATGAGAATCCTTTTTCCTTTGTTTTTTCTTTCCCTTCCCATGAATTGCTGGCAACCCTCCTCCTTCCGTCTTCTTTTTTCTTTTACCTTGAGGCTCTCCGCAGCTAATGAAGGAAATGAAACTCTGGTGGAATTAATGCACAGCTACTGGGACTCCACCCTCTGATGGTTTTTGATTCAACAGGCATTATACAAATGACGACAGATTAGAAGTAACCCACACTTTTACAAATGTTGACAGTATACTGAAGCTTTTATTGGAAGAAACTAATGGGAATTAAACAGTGACCATCTGGTATTTTTTGTCTCCCAGTTTTCACCTATACAGGCATGGTCTTCATTTAGCATCTGTGACTCACGTAGCAGCTCGTGTTCTCAGTAGCATGTGCAGTAGTACTCAGCTGTTACATCATTAAATCCAAAAGACTTTATGTGAGTGACAGTACAGCCTATACTACTAGTCTGTGCAGTCTTTTCCAGGTAACTTCTTGGAATACCAGTCACTGAAGCTTTGAACCTATTGCATTTATTGCCCTTCAGTAGGAGGCGTCATTTTATTTTCCTTTGTCTCCTGCTGTGAAGCAAGATATATTTACATGAAAAATCAGAGGTTCTTTTGAATTAACCTTGGAAGCTACCGGTTTTGTTTATTTGGGGTTTTTTTACATATAAGGTAATGTTCTGACAGTTTTTACGACCAAAAAGGAAATATTTTCTAAGTAAAGTGATATTTTCTTATCTTTATAGTGACTGTACTCATTGACGTTATGTCTTTCATGAGATGATGCTGAGTGCTTTATAAAGCAAGCCTCCCTAAAAGCAGCAGCAGACTACAGAATGAGTCCCAGACCGTAAGCACTGACTTAGTAATAAAGCCTATTGCATGAATATGGAAGCTTTTTTTCTGCTTTCACTAAGCAAGATTTGTATTTTGAAAGTAGTGGCATGGATCACATCATTTTTATGGCAGGTTGAGCTTTCACAAGTAAGACTTTTAAAGAGTTAGGAGGGAACTGGAAGGATGGTGAAATACCCAACAGTAAACTAGTGCTTTACAGTAACTCTCCACAGGAGAAATATATATGATTATAAGATAAGTTCTACATTAGAATCATACTCTCACAGCCTACTACAGCTGACCTTCTAGGGGAACTTCTAAAATTAGCACAATTATTTGACCGTATGTTTTTCTGAATACATATACAAAATACTTTTAATAAACATGTAATCATAGAAATTGCCAGTCTTAATTTTTCTGAAAAAAAAAATGCAAACCGAAATGAAAATCTCCAAAACATTTTTTTGTCCTTGGTGGATAATTCATATTTAGATGCTGTGCTGCATTTAATTCCCAGCAGGAGTTTAAATTTTAGACTATGTTGTACTCACATATCAGGTTTTTTGTGTTCTGACAGAGACTTAGTGGAGTCCTTTTTGATCTTCCAGTCACTGACATTGCATGTATTTATTTTTTATTTGCCATCCATCACCTGGGACTGAGGTGGTAAAATTCTCATGGTCCTCCTATTCTTTGGGTTTTTTTATGGCAGTGCTATCACATTTTGCTCTTTGCCAACACAATACTCCTCCTTTCTTTTAATGTCAGTAGGTCATAATTAGATACATCCCTTAATATTAGCACATTGTACTGCAGAGAAGATGCAAATGTCCCTCCATATGGTACTGTTTCCTGGAAAGGCAGGGTGTTGC
>QWTY01015491.1:0-12185 GCA_008033365.1 Pseudorectes ferrugineus | reverse complement strand
GACATATTATGACTGAGTGGAACCTCGGCAAGTCTGCAGACAAACCCAAGTTGAGTGGTTCACTTGATTTGCTTGAGGGAAGGGATGTCATTCAGAGAGACATGACAGGCCTGAGGAGTGGGTCCATGTGAACTTCATACAATAAGGCCCAATAGAACAAGTTCCTGCATCTGGTTTGGGGAAGTCCTCAGTATCAGGTAACCCAGAGAAGTTGTGGGTTCCTTGTCATTGGAAGTGTCTCTGCCAATGGCAGGAGAGTTGGAACTAGATGGTTTTAGAGGCCCCTTTCATTCTATGATTCTCTGCTTGTGTGTTTTCTGTAGGATTCTTCCAGGCAGATCCTTGGACAGTCTGTTTGCCTGAAATCCAGAGTTATTCTGCTGACTTTTGCTCCCCGATGTCATTTTTCTCAAATCCAACATCCCAATAAAACTGGTAGCCAAGGGTGACATCAGCTTTCACGTTCCTGACCAGTTCTTCCCCGCTTATAAGTATGAAGGCATATCTGAATTTTCAGCACGTCAACTGACTTTTCAGTTTGAAAATTCTTGGATTCTCACAATGGTAATTTATGTCTATTCAGTTTCTGTTCTTCTACTTGATCAGTGGTATCTTGCAAGGAGAGGACCATGGGTATGGTAGTAGCTTGATAACATCTTCCTACAACAGAAAGAGGGAACCATTAGGTATTTTTAGTACACTGGTGTTATCCTTTTTACCTTTTTTTTAATGATCCCTGGATTCAGCTTCTATGAAAGCCAAGATCTGTAAGATGCATGAGGTCAAAGAAGCAAATTCTCCTAAAGTGGCTGATGGACTGGACTCATTTATGCCTATCAAATATACTGCTTTTTACATTTCAAATGTTAGACTTTATGACAAGGTTCTGAACTCATAAAGGGAGTCACTTGCTTGAGTGTAGAAATATGAACATAATTGCTTATGATTAGATACTGAATTTCTAAGCTAGTTTTGGTGTACTAAAATAAATTTAAAGTAGCTTTAAAGTGCAGAAAGAAAGCGCCTTGAGTCATAACAGCATTGCAGCTACAAAGTACCACCCTAAAATGTCCAAAACTTAGACACAGATTTTGGATTTTCCATATTTTCTCCTCCTAGGTGAACGTATAGCAGCACTTTACAAAAACATCATTCTCACATGACAGTTCTTAATGCATTTATAGATTGTTGCATTTCTCCCTGGGCTGTTAAGTTATAAAAAGATGGGTAGTCCAAATGTAATAAAAGCATCTTAGGTTTTTTGGTGAGTATCTGCATTAAAAACATACAATTAGCTGCTTGATATCTCTCTGGCCTTACCCTTACTGCTCCTACTCAAGGTTAATTTGGTAAGCAATAACTGAAGTCTCATTAATGCAAGATCAGGTTCTCCTTTGCTGTCCAATGCTTATAATTTTCTTTTGTGTACTTACAACATTATGCTGAGTCTGTTCAGCAAAAGATAGAGCAAAATGTCTCAGAGCTGTTCTGATGACTCAGAAACAAAAAGTAAGAGGTGGCCATAAGATTATTACGTATCATTCCATACTTAAAAGTTCTTGTCTTCCATTTTGTTGCCAAAGGAAGACAGATTAAGCTTAATTATTCAAAGGAACTTGAGCAAGAAAATGTTTTATAGCAGCATGAGGTAGATACCAAGCCAAATATTCATATGGAGCTGGACAGAAAGAATGAGTAAAAAAGAAATCATGAGTCCAGAACTGTGAGCAATAGGGTTTTATTGTCTTATTAGCTTTCTTGGATAGTTACAGCTCAATAATTTTTCTTCTTGATTAAGTTATTTACACACAGACATCCACTGCCATTCGAGATGCATCAGATGTACTTATGACCCATCTCCAGCTGGCATTCCAGAGAGTAATGGTTGAATGTGCCATCATATCCATTGGACTGAGGCAGACTTCTCAGGTACCCTAAAGCATTTCAAGTAGCACCAGATGCCTAAGTGCAGTCAAATGACAAGTCTTTGGTCAGAAAAGCTAGGGGGACCCTAGAGTTATTTAACTGGCCCCATAGTGGTGTCTTTGAGTTGAGAAGGTCTTTAGCAGCCACAGACTCCACTGGCCATAACAGCTCGTTCATGGCTGAAACCCAACACTTTATCAGAAGGCCCAGTTGGGTGCTCCTGAGCACTGGAAATCATACTGGAGATCTAAGTGAAGACAACTTGCCTCTTTTTCTCTCATTTTCATGCATGGAATGGGATTCAGATGCCCAAGACCAGGGCATCTTGTGTCATGTTTTTGGTGCTGGGGCAGAAGTGCATTTGTTTTTCAGCTCCTGCCACAGAGGCGTGCAGTAGTCATGCATCATGCCTGATGTCTAACCACATGTTAATCTGAAGTTGAATGCTACAAAAATCTGTTCATAAACAAATTTGGTTTAGTTTAGCTATTTTATTTATACAGATGAATGAAATGAATACCACTGATTTCACTCTAAAATTCTGTTCATCATACTAAACTGCATAATACATTAAAAGGAATGAAAGCTCAGCCCCAGTTTAATATTCCTAAATAAACTAAAAATTCTTGAGTGTTCATGACCTCATCTTATTTTATGAACATAAAATAAAAAAGCAACTGTTTTAGTTGTAGGCAAAAAATTCCGGGTGACACTGAAAGATATTATGTAGTTACTAAGTAATGCAGGAACTTCGTAATCTCTTTATTTTGTAGTCAGATCTAAATTTATCCACAGTAATACTGTCCAAAGATAACTTTTTTTTCTTCACTGGTGACAGCTATAAATCAACAGCAGGAACAGCTATTATTTCTTCGTATGAAAAATTCTGTGCTTATGAACTCCTTGCTTATCATATTTTAAGAAGATGTGATCATCCCCATGAATTAGTTCATACTATAATGAAAATTGATTATGCAGCATGCTCATCCTAACTTGTGTTCATTTGGATTTCAGTTAACAGAAGTAAAAGGGGTAAAGGAAAGTGAAATGTGAGCATATCTATCTCACCGTAGATTTTAGAGAAATGGCATTTGTGAATGTGGGAACATTGGTATTTTATAAAAATTACAAGTAACATTCATTCATTGCAACCTGGCTACTTCCATTTCTGTTGATGCTTCCTTATCTCTCTGCACCTCTCCTAAATGTAAGCATCACTGATACTACAGGGGTTGATATCACTATTCTTCAAACACTGGGAAAATAGCCTTAAAAGTATAATTGTCTCACATGTTGCTGACACAGCAAAATCTTGCATAGTCTGGCCTGAGTTATGCCAAGGTATTGAACTTCAGTCCCATGGCAGACAAAGTTTACATTAAAGCAAACAAACAAACAAACAAAAACATAAACAGTTATGTGCAGAAATAGTCAAATGTTTTCTTCATATCTTTTATGAGAATGAATAACTTTTTTGACATTATTCTTTCTTAGGGTGATATTCCCTTCAAATTAAAGTCACTTAAAGGATGGAGACCCCTGAATGCTTCGAGAACTACCTAATAGTGACTCAGAATATCTGCAAACCTGTGCAAAGGGGATGAGGGCCAAACACGTAAAACTTTCCAAGAGTACCCCACTGAAATGTTTCTAAGTACATCTTTAAAGATGATTCAGGTTTTTAGTTAGAGTAAAGGGTAAAGCCAGCAGATCTGTGTAAAGTAAGGCCATCCCCTACTTAGTTAATGTGTGTCTGAACTTCTTCTGGGTCACTGATCATGAGTTTTAAAAGGAAAATGCTGGCTAAAATGTCAGAAATGAAAGCAAGTTCTAGTAGAAAAACTTTTATCTGAAACAAATGCCAAAGTTTGCCATGAAATCTAATAGCATGGACAAAGAATTTCTTTAACTTGATTTATTAATAGATAAGTCGCATTTTCTCTGCATCACTCACAATGCATTTAAATTGGACTGAATATACAGGAAAAATTACGTCTGAGTTTAGGAAAAAAGTGAAATGTGCTTAATTGAGAGAGACAATATAAAGAAGGCCTCTAGTTTAGGGGACAGACTGAGAACATCTAATTATGTTAAAAGTCACTCACAGTTCAATTTGGGACAGAATATAAAAACATATAATGATATCCCATCATAGCAGTAAAAGGATGTTTTCAAAGTGAGTTTTATTTTTACAACTTGTAGGATCCAAATCTTGAGTGATGCAATTATTAGCACTGTGCAAAACTGATCTTAGGCGTACAAAAATCAGATCTTTTTACAGGACAGCAGTATGATGGAAGAATCACAGTTCTACTCCTTGTTTTGCTTTTACCAGAAGACTCAGCCATTTAATTCATAGAATGAATACTACCAAAGCAGTGAGCCCCTGCCTCCTGTCCCAGAGAGCAGGTTGAGTGGGACTGTGGCTTTTCTCTTTGGAAATGAGGGGCAACAATGAACATTTCTAGCAACAGCTGACCCCTCTGATCCCTTTTTAATGCTCCGTAGCATCAAGGACAGGAAGCCTTAATGTTGGTTTGTAGCTCAGCAACAACAGTCAACCATTCTTTCCCAAATGTTTTCCTATCCCACACAGATTTTGACAGAAACAGCCCAGGAGGCATTGGATAGTGTTAATGGCATGGGATTGGTTGTGCAACAAAAGGCAGAGGAAAGAGGTTCTGATGGACTTTTTGAGATGAAGTGAGTGTAGGCTAGCCACAGATGTATGGGAAAAGGCCTCTGTGAGGCACAGCCTTGAGAGGGACTATGGACAGTGGTTCTATACTCAGGTAAGTTTGGAAAGCAGAGAATCAGACAAAGAAATAGCTGGAGTCAAGTATCTGACATGATTTGTACATGATGACCCAGTTTAACATCTACTATGTGCTATATTTGAAGTCACTGTATTGCTTTAATTTTCAAAAAATACATCCTCTGGATTTCTTGGAATCAATCTGTTCCTTGCCAGTATGGAGCATCATTATGAAAGCTCTCTGCTTACACAATTGTTGCTGGCATGGAAGAGAGAAAACATGTAATTAGTCAAGATAAGTACTGTAGCTGGAGTCAGTAATCCCAAACAGGCAAAGCTAATTAGTTATCTGGTGCTGGGAGGTCATATGAGCACCTTGTTTCCAGAACAGACTAATGCATATGACATATTTCTACAGTTAATACCATGCCACTTTTTTGCTTCCCAGTGAATTGAAGTGACATGGTGCATGTTAAAAAGTAAAAGTTTGCTTCTATAGTTCTAAGAAATGAACAAATTATATTCTGTTGTTTTAAAGTGAAAACATTGTTGCCACTTAGCAAAACATGTAATTTCAATTTCACCATGTTCCACCAGGAAATCAAGCTGTTGGCAGATTTCCCATTTCCCATCAAGAACATCCCAGGATAAACCAGCTAACAGATGAAACTGGTGGAGAAAGGATAAAAAAATGTGGTGAGTACAGAGCATTGTAATGCTGAGCAGATCTAATAGCTACAAGGTAAGAATTTATAATGACAATTAATGCATAACTGAGCAAGGAATGTCACCAGAGAAATGAAGTTTTCCTACTGACGCATTTTTGTACACAAGATTAAATGAAATTATAGGCCTATTTCACAAAGTCTCTCTTGTGGAAGACTTTTTTTTTTCACTGAAGTTCTGAGCATGGAAATTTTCCAGAATACCGTGTCTTTTCAGATAGGTCCTTCCATCTTTATAGATGCAGAATATTTGGCTTGCTCTACGTTCTCAGGTGTGAGCATAGAATTTCTTAAAATTGGGTGCTTTTTACCAGAAGTTATTATTCTCTTTGCAGTAAAGTTTCAATGAGTTTCTTCTTAGACCTGTCATAAGTAGTCCCTGTGGATTGTTTGCTTTTCAAAGGCATAGAATTCCTTGTTGTAGTTGTTGGAATCTCTTCGTGACTGGGAAAAAGTGTGGCTATTTTGTAACTTCCATAAAATCTTGATAGGCTCTTACAGCACTGTCAAAAGCAACCAGCAAACTTTTGAAGTGGACAACTGTATAACTGTCTCATTTTCCATCTTGCATTGACTCTTATTATTAACTGATACTTTTATTAAAAAAAGAAGCAAATAGGAAAAGCCTTTAAAAATATATGAATCATATAAGCTGTGCTTGCAACAAAATAAATAAAAAAGTTTAATTATCTAAAGGAATTAAACTGTTTAGAGAAAAGGAAAGATTTTAGTTTCATTTAGAAGGTGTAAATTCAGGGAGACTCTAATGACTTTGAGATAAATATAAACCTTCTTTGAAGGGAAAGAGCTCTGAATTTGGCCCATAGACCTCTTCTAGCCCTCAGCTGAGAAATGACAGCAGCTGATATGTAGACTGATTACTTAATGTCTTTTAAAAACCAAATGTTGTAGTGTTTACTAAAAAATAGAGGGAATTGCATATTTGCTAGATGTACATGAATAATTCATAACAAATCATTTATTCAGTGATTTCACCTCTTCCTCAAATTGAGTAGATTGCAATTTTCTTTAATATATATTCATTAATTGAACAGCTTCAGTGAATAACTCTGTCATTCTCTCAACAGGAGTATGACACAGAGAGTACTCAGAAAAAACTCAGCTTGGTTTTAATCCAGAGAAATAGATTTTTTTCCTGCTATCATATATTCTTATTAAAAATATTTATTTGAACATGTCCTATTGAAATGGGAACAGAACAAAATAAATTCTGACACTAGCCACCAACTTTTCCTGCAAGTTGCTTCTGTGAACATGATTGTACTTGTTACTACTTCTACAATTATAGCTGCTCTGAATATAGATTACATTTCTCTTTTTCATGGCAGTTTTTCATAGTGAATTTAAGTTCCTGGGTACTGAAATAAGGATTTAATCTACTGGAAGACAAAGAATTAAAATTATTACGCAACAGTGGTTTTGCAGCAACTTTGATTATTTAGTTGGTAGTTTTCTTTCAATAGAGGCACACCTGATTTATTTTTTCTTATCTAGCTTCAAGTTTCTGTTGTCTTTTGGGACACAGTATTTATTTGTTCTGCCTAATTTCATTTTTACCTCCACATTGTATCCTTCACAGGTCATCACATAAACCTTAATATATTTTTTTAGTGGACTTAGTCAAAATTGGGGGTTTTTTTGTAGCATTTTCCTTATGCCTACCTAATTGCTGGTGCTTGAAGCAAGCATCTTATGATATATGTAACAAAATGTCATCCTTCACTTTCTGTGAGCTTTTCCAGAAGTTCTAAAACTGAAAGAAAATATATGGTCTTGGTATTTGTTGTTTTGTAGTTTTCAGGGGACAAAAACTGGAGGATGATTTCATTTTTCTCCTGAACATGTCTTGAATTAGGGATTGCTTTTAATCTAAAGCCATTAGGCAGTCCAAATAGAAATCCACTAGAAAATCTGAGCTTTCTACCTAAAAAAAGCTCCTATAAAAGCTAAATGAATAATTGATTTTTTTGTTCCCCAGTTTGGTTGCTGAGATGAACTGTAATATCTGTTCAAATTGAATTTAATTTATTTTTTAGTTTTGCCGTACTGGGAAAAAATTAAAACAAAACAAAACAAAACCAAAAACACATTACACTGTGTCATGTCAAACTGCAATTTCATTCTGTAGGAAATGTTTCATTTTCAAATGAAAAGAAAAATCAATGAAGAACAAACTAGATAAACACAGCGAGGGCCATCCTTTAAGCAGTGCTTGGACATCTCCAATAGGATGAAAAAGACCTTGTGTCCCTCCTTTGAAGTAGGCCAAGAAAGTCCGACATAAGAAAAGTGGGAAACAATGTAGCCACTAAGAATTCCAACATGGAAACTAGCATGGAAACATCAGTCTTTCCCACTACACAGGGTCTGCTGGATTGCATACTTACTAGTTATAGCAAATCTTCTTCTAAATGTGCAATATTTGTGCTTCATGGTGGCCCCTAAAGTTTGATCTCCCTATTCAGAGGTGTCGGAGCAGACCACAGGTGCTTTGCTGCCCACACATCCAGGTTTTATTTCCACTGAAATTGGGTCTTGAGAACATGTTTCTGACCTAGATTTCATTGCAATATGCAGGGAAATGGTTGTCCAGTTCCCCAGTAGAAATGCATGCTCTGAGCTGGGAGGGAGAATATATGGTCAAGTTTATAGAAAAAAAGATTCTAATAAAGTAAGTATCTGTGCTCTTGACTCTACTGCAGTGACATTAAAAGAGTTACAAAAATGGGAATATATGTGAGGGATGTACATGGATGGATGTGATGGATATGCTAATGTGCACCCATATTCCCTATCACCTTTGATATGATGTTGCAGCCGCACTTCTTGTGAAGAAAAAAGTTATGGGAAACTCCATCCCCCATATCCTTGGTGAAAATTACAGCACTACAATTCACAGTCACAGTAGAAAGGCCAAAGGAAGTTGATGGATTGGAGACTGATACTGCCCCAAGTACACAGCTCCTTCACACAGGAATATTACAGCTCCAGATCTTCCATGAATATTTAGTAAATAGTCACTATGTTACTTTGAGGCAGAAACAAATCCTTTTTCTTCAGCACTCCTCTCCCTCTGTAAATCTTAGAGTTCTTCTTAATTTTTAAATACATAATAACAGTTGGACTTGATGACCTTAAAGTTCTTTTCTAACCTAAATGATTTTATGATTCTATAACCACAGTAAAATTCTAGTATCTTTGATGGGGTTGAAGTCATTAACTTGGCCTTGTTTTACATTGTTTTGTAGCATCCATTAAGTGCAGTGCTAAGATTAATTAGCTAAAATACAGCAGGTAGCCTAGAGCACTTATGTACTGTGAGTTTCTCCTGGATTTCACTGGTCTTCATCTACAGAGCAGACACATTTGAGTACAAAGCAGGATATCCATTATTAAGCAAGAAAAAGCTGTTCTTCTCCCCACCCTTCTGGAGTTTTCTCTCTTCCTTCTAGAAAGAGGAAGAGACCATCATATTAATCCTCTTGGACTAAAATTAAAAATGTGGTATCTGATCTGTATCCACCACTGTATAACACTTAGCATCCCTGGGGTGTAACTAGAAACTATAGACAAGGTAAATATTATTATACTTACTTGACTATTTTCAGAACAAGGGTGTTACAGCAAAACTGAGCACAAAATAACAGGGGTACTTACACCCCAGAAGCACAAAGGCTTGCAAGTCTGGCTTTCCCTGGGCCAGTGGACAGCCAAAGGGGCCAGGATGCAGCAGTTCAAACCTGCCCTTGAATCCCAGAAACTACAACTTGGAACAACTGAGCAGGAACAGATACATTTTCTTTTATTTTTCCTTTTCTTAACATAAGGCCGACTCCTTACAGAGGAACACACACTGTAGCCTGCCCAGACATCAGTTTTCCCATCATTAGGGAAAGTCGTATAATAGAGTACAATATTTCCATTGTGTACATACAAATTATTAGTAATCATAATAAAAAGCCTTATGGGGTAAAGGTGTATCAGCCTGGGAAGTTTAAATTCCAAAGCATCTGTGTGGTACTGTCACTTAGACGTAGCAGGCTAGATCCTGAATATCACTTTTCAGTTCATCTTAGGTGTTTTCAGATAAGAGAAATGCCCTCCCTACCTCCTGTGTGGCTGAGGAGAAAGTTTTGTAGTCCCCTTTGGAACAATACATTTATACTGGTAGTTTAGTGTTTTAAGAGAAGGCTCCATTTCATATGTGAACATCTTCTGTAAGAGTACATTGCTCACTTAAATGATTTTGAAGTAATTTATTGTCCTCACAACATGAAATAAAATAAAAGAGTAACTTTAAAAAAAAAATCTGGAAAAATGTTGTATGACCAGGTTACATATATTGCATGTCATGAGTCTGGAAGTGGGCTTGTTGTATTTTCAAAATTTAAGCTTCTGTGAAATAAAAAATTGATTGAAAAAAAGAAATTGCATTTTGAATTCTGAGCTCATACAGATGCTTGTGAGTATTTTGCTTAATCTCTTGTTCAGTTATCAAAAAGATAATTTGATGTGGTTAACATAAACCAAACGTATTTCTGAAATAAAACAGGAAGAAAGGTTTATGATTGACAGAAGAAGGATGAGGCAGCAGTGGGAGAACAGCTGCTTCCTCCGAGTATTTTTCTTTTATGATTTTTACCTTAAGATGTCACTTTCTATTTCATCGTTGGGCATGGGTTGTCACAAAAGCTTTATGTAACCAAAATTTGCACTGTATGTATGCCCTCTCTTCACGCACAGCCGTGGCACAGAGGGTGACATCTCACTGCTTCTTGGCTCTGAAGAGAGACCTCTGTCTTCCAAAAGTCTCTGGACGTCAGTGGGGTATACCCACATGCCTTCAACCTCTACTGGGCAAATTATTTTTGGAAAGGATAATTTCTTCTTCTTCCTTGTGGCTGAGCAGAAAGGACACAGGATGCCCTTGTTTATGCTATGAGTGCCAGTTACAAAAAAGAAGAGCTTTGTTATCCTTTTAAAAAAAGAGATTGATTACATTTTGCGTAGCAGATGGTCTCTTGGTATGGAACTACCTGTTGAACCGCATGCAACTGAACACAGAGCTAAGGGACATAAATACTTTAATACTTTAAAGAACAAGGCTTATTTTTTCCCCCTTTTTTTTTTTAAATCCAACTGTTTTTTGACTACCTTAATGCAGAAATATATTTCATGCATATAGCTATGCTGTTCAATAACAAATTGTACACTAATTGCATGTCTTTTTCATTCTGAATATATTAAACTAGCTATTTAAAACCCAACCATCAGGTTTTAGTGAATCCTGTCTACCCTTCCAGAAGCATAAGTTGCATTCCTGGCCTGCTTCCTTAAACAGTCTCTGAGGGGAGACAGCAGGCTGTGCCCATATGCTGCTCCCGCCATAGATGGTTAGATGGCCTCAGTGACTCTGCCTCTGTGACTAATCTGGAACATACCTGAATTAATTTGGTCAGATTTGTCCCATAACTTCTGCAACAGTGACAGGATCTTTTTGAGGCATTGCAGTTAAAAATATCCACATCTACAGCAGTTTGCATTTCCAATTAACCAATTGTCCGTGACAGCTGCCTATTAAAGACAGATACAGTCTGGTTTTCTTCCTTGAAGAAACAAAAGAAAAAGGGACATATTTGCATTCAGGAAAGGAATGTAGAGCTGGAGGAGAGGACTGAGAGGTTTTTTATTTCATCAGCTTTAGACTGTCTTCCAACATGTCTGCCAATCGGTGCTGGTATGAATTTCCTCTGTTCTAAACTAGCAACAAGGAGGCAAGTACATCTCAGAGACTTGTACCTGGAGGCATGTATCTCTCAGGATGGTTCATCATACACACAGTTCCTCGCTCAGGGCTGTGCTCACAGACACAGTTTAGCTCACAGGTATTTGAGTTGCCTGCTGAGTTGCCTTGTCCTCTCCTACGCCAACAGGAGAGGGCTCCCTTTCATGTATTCTTAAACGCTTTGTCCATTTCCTTTTTGAACTTGACAGCATAAATTACTTTCTCAATTTTGCACACAATTCTAGTCATAGTAATGAACATTTCACTTTTCAGTCAGTCCTCATTTGGATGCAAACTCTGCTCTCAAGATGTGCATGGCTGATCTTGATTAAGATATTCTTCTCTTTTTACAAACATAATCCTTTGAAGTTCCATGCATATGGGGAAAGAATAATATTGGAGTGGAGATCTGCCTTGGAGATCTGAGAGGAAAATTCCAACCTTTTGATTAAGATCGTCCTTTTTGAATATGGCATAAGCAATTCAGTAGCCTATATTGTAACTTCTACAATAAGGGAAAAAATTTGCAGGCGCTCTTATGGGAATGACCAGATTCTTTCATCCATAGACTGCCCAAACCCTATTTACTTGATTCAAAATACTCTTTATAAAGTAGATTATTTTATAAAACCAAAAATAACATAAACTTACTCAGATCATGCATTCATAAACACAAAAAATTAATCTGGTACACTTAAGGGTGGATTTCAGTGTATGCATATATGTGTGAGAGGGACAGAAACACAGAGGGGCCTGTGGAAGTGGTATGGATATTTAATCTATTGAGAAAATCTGACCTCTGCTCAGTAAGTTTGGTCTGGGAATTTCATGAACCCATTTAGCCAAGGTGGGTTGGCTACAAAAGTCTATTGAAAATGCCAGATACAGTAACAGTCATCAAAGAAGTTACCTCAGTGTGCCTCCCAGAATGAGCATTTGTCATGGTTTGATGCTGGCCCAACGCCAGGCACCC
>QWTY01015487.1:0-39950 GCA_008033365.1 Pseudorectes ferrugineus | reverse complement strand
CTCTTGGAAAGGGACTTTATAAGGAAGGTGCTAGTAAAAAAGTATTTATTTGCATGCTGAACACAATTTCTGCATTTTTGGGGGGTCAAATCTTTGAAATATGTATTTTTGGCAAAGTTGTTAATTCTATGGGTTTCAGACAGTTGGGTTTCAGGTCTTGAATTCTGTTGCACAAGGGGCTGCTGTGGTGTTCCTAGCAAGTGCACTTCATCTTTTCCAGGCCAGCTGCACTGAGCAGCCTCCTCTGAAGCTGTTTCAAGTGTCTGGTTGCTGCAGCCCCAACTGTCTGGCTTGCAGCTGCATCAGACACTCCTGCTACGGTCCCTTAACTTCTCCTTGCAGCTCCTCTTGTAACTTCTCTACCTTGCTTGTCTTGCTCACCCCATTTTTAAGTACTGCACTTTTCATTGTTTGGTATCATCTCAGCCTGTTCTTTTCTCATTTCCGAACTGAATAAAGTTTACATGATATGGTTTAATACTTTCCTTCGTTATCTTAGAAATGGTGCACAGACCACCTGACATCACAGCACAAACATATGAACTAATGAATGAAGCTCCACATGCTTATACAAAAGCAAAAGGAGGTTGTGTTTTCACTCATTTTCAGAGGCTAGTCTAAAGCAAGAAGAATGAAATGTCCCTCCTGCAGAGAGCATAAATATATGTTGATAACACACTGTAAATTAAATATTGTATTTCTTTCAAAAACTGAGAGGACTCCAGTTTGGGCACTTGGAGCAAAATGAACCCAGACATCTGTTCTGTTTTCTGCCCAGTGTGTAGTCGAGCTGGGGCACACGTGGAATTCTGCTAAAATGAGATTATAAATTAATAGCCCTTCACACTTCATTGCTTGAATGAGCCAGAAGTTATTTTCTTCTGGTTTTGAGTCCCAGGTGCAGCACTTTCTGACTAACAAATATGATTGTCTAAAAGGGAAGAAAGACCAGTGAATTGAAACTACAACAACCTCTTCTCTGTGGTCTGAGTACAGCCATGTAATAGGGAACAGGAAAGCACATCAACTGACAGAATGGAGGAAAGGGATCCTGTCCAGAAATACGATGTTGGTGAAGAAGTGGTTTGTAATTTGGGCAACAGGTTCCATTTCTGGTCCTTGCTTCTGGCTCTGTGTAGAAACATAAGCAGGCCATTTGGATGTGCGTCCTAAAAGGTGACTCATTTCTTTGACTTTTGGTACCCAAATAGAGTTGCTGCATGACTGATATTCCATTGCTATTTAGGCTGGTCTAGAGTACGAACAAAGGGAAACATTTCTACTTTCACTAAAACTGAGTGAGATGAAGCTGACTGTTACAGTATCTCCAGCTGGACCAGCACGGGCTTTGTTCTCAGAGGCTGATCCACCCTTGCTCTTCAAAGAGGGCTAATAGATCTCTAGTCTGTCTCACTGTTACCAGAAAGTATCTCTGATGTACCTTGCTGAAGGTCCCTAAAAATGAGCATAGTTTTGATATTAAAGAAACGCTTATAACAGTTACCCCCACCCTCTCTAATGACATTCCATAGATGGCTGAGCATGGTAGGGTAGCATGAAAAGTGATTGGGCAAGGTTGACTCATTCTATAATTTTCTAAGTTAGAAATTGTCCTGAACATAAATGAACGTTAATGTGTAATGGAAAATCATGGGGCTGAAGAAGAGGAGACTCTGGAGACACTTCTAGGCTTGTACTGATTTATATGTTTTATATCTATGTGTATATATGTACATAATCCAGCTAAAGCTGCAACATCTGTGCCTACGTGCTTTCCTAACTGGGACAGGGAGGACAAAATGTGCCAAGAAGATATTCAGACAGCTTGAAACTGGTTTCCATCATGCCATCAAGGGTGTTGGGAAGATAATTTGGGATTTTCTCTGACATCTTTCGTACCTTATCAGTTCTTTGGTGATCTCCAGATAATATCAACTGGTATTTCATCTGTTTGAGAATGCAATTATTTTCAATAAGAAAGGACAAAATTAATTTATTTCATTGGAGTTTCCCCATGCAATTTTCATGAAAATGGAAAAAATCCCTCCAACACTGACAATATATCTTAACCCTGAGGCATTCCTCATAATTACAATAGTGATAATTCAGTCTAACAGTGGTATGTGCATAAAGAAAACCTTTTGTCATATATTCTTTCTACTCAGCCCAGGGGCAGGAATATAGTACACAGAACCAGAGGAATTAAACACTGCCGAGTTAGTTCCCACTTTAACCACACCTGCAGTACTGTAGCACAGTAACATCTGAACTGCCTCCTCTGCTATTTGAAAAGTAGGAAGATCCCAGCAAATATCTGCATGTCAGGACTTGATCAGAGAATACAAACTTGTATATTTTGTGCATTTTTGTATATTTTCAACTTTTGAGAGAACTGTTTTGCTACTATTTTTAGTATCTTTTGCAAAGACTGAATTACATTCTCCAGTGAATTCCAGTGACTCTTGTATACAAATACCTGTTTTCTCTCTATAAGCTCTGCCAAACATAGTTTTTAGCTACATCTTTATGCTCCTTAGTTGTGAGGGGGCCTCTCCTCCTTCTTGAGTAACTGGTGTCATTGCAAAGGTCTCCATTGCTCATGGCAGGATGGAAGAGGCACTGCTGCAATGCAAGTGTCTGTTGCCCCCTTTCTGCTGCAGAAGTGTAATATTTTCTGCTGCTGTAGAAGAAGGCAGGATGGTGTTGCTTTGCTGAACAAAATTTTCCTAGATCCTCCTGTAAACAGGAGAATATCCAGAATTCATTCTAATCTTCAGGCAATGGCTACCTCTGTAAATATTTGATGCCTGGGTAGACTTTTCTCATAGCCTTTCTATGCTAAAAATGACTAGATAACGTATAAAAATGGGATTTGAAGTAAACTTCAGATAGGTTTTTTTTGTCTTTGGAATGTTTATAGCTGCCAAGGAAGTGTCCTATAGTATGTTTCTGTGACACTGGAGCTATGTACTGGAAACCTGTTCCGGTCTGTCTTAGGTATCCTTTTTAATTGGAGGGTCTTGCTGTATGAAGAGGTATCTTCTGAATTTCCAGCCCTGACCTTTTGCAGTTTTGGGAATTAGTGAAGATTATTCAGTGGCGTTTAAGCTACAACAAAACCTAAGGAATACAAGGAATCAAATCTACATATTTAGACATAAAATATTCAGCCTGAGTCAGCACTGGTATTTAAAGGATATAGGGTAATAAGAAACCATTATGGTGTATCCCAAGGATAGGGGAAAATCTTCCCTGCTTACTAACTATTGGAATAGAAATCACCTACTGCTTTTGTTTCTCAGCTCAAAGCTTTCTCTGGAGTGGGGAATGTCCAAATGCAGATTGTCTGCACAAGACAAGATTTCTGTACTGCTGGATCTTGCTTAAAGAGACAGCAAAAACTCTTTGTCTTTACTATTTTTTTTAGGAAAAAGACTAGTTGTCATAGAAATCTCATTAATTTTATTAGTATTTTTGTTAGGATTTGTCTTTGGTTAAGTGTATTTAAGTGTTGATGTCTGTATAAAAGCTGAAAAGTGAATTTTCCACATTAGGTTGTTTACCTTCCTAATAAAGAGATAAAAGAAAAAATGTGAGTGGAGAGGGGAGAACAAAAACGGTGTTAATGTGTAACATTTCTAGCTCTTGCAGTTTGAACTATGCAAGTGCAGCCATCTCAAGTGGAACACCTCAGCATTACAAAGGTACTTTCCTAGTATGTAACAGCTCTTACAACTGAGAATCTATTCATATGATTCAGGAAGAGATGTTGCCTATTCTTGGAAGGCAAGGATGGAAAATTTCAGTTTTGAGTTCTTAAAAATTATGATCAAATCAAATAAAAAAGATGTTAGAAACTAATCTAGAAATCACTCTTAATTACAGAATACTTACTTGATTTAAGAATAGCAAATTTTTCTGCATATACTATAAATTCCTGGTGGAATAAAGTAATAACATTTTTCACAGAAGTGAAAATTGATAGATGTTTATTTCAAGCAAAGGAGATCAAATGCTGCCCACACCATAATTAAACAGAACTTGTAATTACGTGTTCTGCAACACAGCTCACTTATTACCCAGGATCTTCCATAACTGCATGTTGCTATATACAAATGGTAAACTCAAGACTTGACACCTCAGACCTGATTTGCAGGTGAGGATTTCTCGTTTACCTGGCAATCTGTCACAGCCAGAACAGGCTCCTGAATTTGCACGTGATAGAAAGTACTGATTCTATGATGAAAGATTTCAGTCCTGATGTTGTAAAATAGTCCCCAGAGCTCCCAAGCTGAGAGCAAAATTTATTCTGAGTTTGATCTGGGATGAATTTCTAATCACATTAGTTATAAAGGCAGCCTTTTAATTTCACGGTCCCTGGGAAAATGAAACTTGGGTAAGCTGAAAGCATTATGAAAAAACTTCTGCATAAACATCTGATACTGTAAGTCTTGGACTATCTACACTGAGGTGATGGAGCTGTAATTACATTTCTTTCTTGAGATGCGCTTCCAAATTTTGGATGTTTGTAATTGAGTTACAGCCTATATGCCAGGTTTTGCTGAATACAGTTATAAATACCAATCTTATTTGCACAGCAAGACAGCATGTTTGGAAAGGCCTTAAGTTCCACTATTCCTGTATATATGTGGTATGAGGATGATTATGGAATCTGCACTCTCTTAAAAAGTGCTCCTGAATGTAGCATGATGTTCTTCTATATAGTGTTCTCTGTGGCATAAATGTTAGCACTGACTAAACGAGCCCATGACTGTAGTCAGTGGGATGTTTGAAACTGCTCTCATGGGAAGCATCTGGAAAGTGCAGTTGTACTGGCATTCTTGAGAGTGAACTAGGTCAGTGTTTTGTGTGATCTCAGGCTTTCAGGGTGAGAGTTTATCAACCGAGTCTGCTGTGTGGAGTGAAAAATACAATGGTGCTTCTGCAGAAGAAGGGCTTTAAGCAAAGCTCAAGATTTCAACATGATGTTGGGGTTGCTGAAAACATACAAACCTGTGAGAGCGGTTTGTTGCACAACCCTGGCAGCCAACTCCAGAGAGGGTTTGGACCAGTGACTCAGTACTCTGCTGTCCTGTGTTTGAAAGGAGCACCTCTCTTCTAACATTGTTTTGGCAAGTGGGGAAGAAAATCTTTCATTATTGCATTTAAGGGGTAGGGCACGACACTAGTAGAGACTACACCTTGGTAATTTCACCTTAATACTCAGTAGTTGCTCAGAAGCAATCTAGGTAGACCTGTGGCTTTAAGTGTCGGTGGGAACTAGTTTATATGGGGCTGTCATTAGGCTGTCGAAGCCAACATTGACATAGTAAACCCAGCAGAATATAGAATTTTCTGTTTATCTATTCTTAGTGTTTTGGTCCATTGGGAATTACCTGCTGGATGAACATGCTTGAACAGGCCAGTTAATCTGTCTTAGGTGGATCAATATAGACCATCTACAGTTAAACCGTTTGAGTGCTAGAAACTCAGGCAATTTTTGCAATAGCAAGTAGTATGATGTAAGAGTAACAGACTTTAGAGTGGAAGTTGGTACTAGGGATATGATATCCACACTGTGAATTTAAGGAATTTTAATGCTTTGGAAAACAGAATTCATATGGCAAAACACTTTTGTTATTCCAATATACAATTTGAGAATTCAAAGCCTGAATGCCCACATCAGTAGAAGTGCAACTCTTGGCCTCAGTTCAATATATTTGTTTGCCCCAATGTTCTAGTAGATCAGATAGATTAATGTATATCAGAAACAGAAAACGTATCCTTGGTTGACTTTATATTAATTCTCTCTACATTTTCTCTCAAAATGATGTCCCATTAGACTAAATTGCTTTGCAAGAAAGTCCTTTGATATTTTTTTACTCATCTAGTTAATTATTAAATTAAACCCAGAAGAATATTTACCTATGCTCTCAATGAATTCCTATCCATAGAAATTGGAATTTAATGGGTAAAAATGCCTTCAAGTCCACCCAGTTTCTTACCAATAAAGTGGAATTCAGAAAACAATTTGTAAATAGATCAATGTTTTCCCAGCTAGCGAGGGAGGGGAAAGCTACATGGAATAATAACAACCATTAGGTGAAGAAAGCAACATACTATATTAAACTGAAGTCTTCTTGGTTTCATTGGCTCATAGAGAAAATTCCCTAATATTATTTCTGTGTAGTACTGCAAGAGAAATCATATATTCGAACATTAAGGATATCCTTTGAAATGAACTTGATTTGTCACAAGTTATATGAAGGCATTTATCAACCGTTATATCTATATTTGCTTATTCAGTACTGTATTTAAATTATATTAAAATTCCTTTCAACATAGCGCTTTGTTAAACCGATCACTTAAATTGATCCCTAAGTAGCAGATGAACCAATTCTGAAAATTTGACCTCAAATACCATACAAGCAAAGAGCCTTTGTGTTCTGGAATAAGTTGAACTTGTACTTTTACTGCTATTATGGTTGTCCCTTTCTGTTCTGAGGAAGAATAACACCCAGCATCTGGTGCAGAAGAGACTTTCCTGTCAGCTGATCTGAACCACGGCTCTTGTAAATATTCCAGGATCCTAATCCTGAGGAAGTCCCATCCTCCTCAATTAATGTTAAAGTTCACATGAGCAGGAGGTTTCAATTCTCATTTTTCCTGATTCATTAACAGAGCAACTGTCAGAGTACAACTGTATTAGTCATTCAATGGGGAAACAGAAAATAATGAGACACTTACGGCTGGTGCATTGCTTTGAATCTGCTCAGCTCATAATCTAATGCATTCTGAAAAGAGAGAAAACAGGCTTTATAGTTTAAATGAAGATCATTTTAATCAAGAGCAATCCATGAAGTGAAATGCATGACATTTTAAAAAATGAACAAAGGAAAGACCTGAAAAAACAGTTTTTAGTTTTGTAGCTACATGTTTGTCTCATCTTGGTTAATGCTTAACTTTTTGTTATTGCCCCGTTGTAACATTTCTGGAAAGCTGGTGGCACACGCTATGTTGTTAAACTGGAATTTTACCGGGCGTGTGGCAGATTAAATTAGGCTGGTTAATGAATCATTCAAGAAGTGATAAGCAAGCCATTTAATATGGTCTCTTCACCACAGAATTTCTTTGGGTTTTTTTTACTCAAATCAGCAGATTGGTATAACAATGGCTGAGAGGAAGATACTTTTAACAATGGCTGGGATATTATTTAACCTCATGTTTGATCTGTTCTTGTTCTAAAGTTCTGCATGACTTCTCAACCCATGAAAAGCTGGTGATGAAAAAGAAATAGAATTTTTAGTGTTCTACCTTGGCACATAAAGTGCCCATTCTAGTGCTGAACAAGCTAATTCAGGTACTGGAAACAGTTTCACTAAATGATTTCAATGGTTTGTGTAGTTCTATATACCTTTCACCTCAACGTGGACGAGGAGTTCATGCACTACTTTTGATGTTCAAACTAGTGCGCAGCTTGCAGTCGAACTTCTTAAGTCAGAGTTTTAAGTTATTCTAAATTAAACCTTTTTTTTATCTATGGATTTTTCTTTAGTGCAAAATTTCCAGTAAAGTCTTTGGATTGTATCAAGTGTGGGATTACATGTTTTCAGTCCAGAAACCTTCTAATGCTAAAATGCCCTCTTTTTCAGCACAGATTTCAGCAGACAATAGGTTGGGCTGAAAATACGTCCATTTAATAGAAGCAATTCTAACCATCCATCTATTTTTGAGTTGGGAAGAGCAAATTAATTTGTGTATTTCTTGACACTTCCTAGGCAGACCTATAGTGGATGTGAAATCTCTGAAATAGATACTTTCCAGTGAACTCAGTGATATTGAGTTCACTGTAATATGACTGATGTTTGCCCAGATCTATCTGTTTTTTCTGAATAATGCGCCAGCCATCAGTCCCAAACCAAACTATTTTGCCTTTTCTCTCACCATCTCATCAGCATGATAGATGAGTTTGTATCAGGCATACAAATGGAGACGCTAATAATAAGTGTATGAGACAAGATCAAGTGGAGAACATATACATTCTCAGAGAAAACATATTTCCTCAGTCTATATTTAAATTCCAGTGAATCTCTGCATTTCTTTGACATATTTGTTGTGAAAATATGCCATTTCAGACAGTGGAGAACCCCCTACATTTAATACTTAGCCTGTAATTATACTGTAACACAAAGCAGCTGCATATCTACATGTAGTGGGTATGGTAATTAGCAGATGATCCAGCAGATCTAGAAATCACCAAATTCCTGAGGAAATTTAAAACTGTATTGAGCTGTGTGATTGCCATACAGGCCCATCTGGGCTCATTCGGGCTTCATCATCTGTAGTGATGACTCACCAAATTGCCTCTGCATATCAATGACCAGCAGGAGTAGGGCCATTTCCTCATCACCTCTTGCACTTTTTAAGTAAGAGGAGGAGGAGGCAGCCATGCTTTTTGTTGTAAGGGTTTGATTCTTGTTCACTCCCTTTTCTTTGCAAAACAGAGTATTTAAACCTTCACTTGTGTGTCTGAAGGTTTCCGGGGTATAATGGCTTGGTGATTTCAGAGGAATATCTTGTGTAACTTTCAGTCCTTCCAAGATGCTGTTTGCTGGAATGTGCTGCCTAAGCACAGCTACTTTCCACACAGGCAAGCGCTGTGTGTATGGTCAGATCGAGCACTTTTTAAACGTGCAATGGAGCTTGGTAGAGAAGGAAGCTGTGGATCCAAGCAATTCCTTTACTGGGGAATTTTTTATTGAGAGAGTTTTAACTTATTTCTCCTCCTCCTCCCCCGGGACAGTCTTCAATGAGGGGATTATGCAGTGTGGTTCCCTGAGGTTTGAGATGATTGATATCTATGGGTCCAGCTGAAAGCTTTTTCTTTTTTCCTTCAGTAAAATGCACTATTGATTGAAACTAAGAGCTGCTGCTGCTCTTTAGCAGCAGAATTCTGGTCCTAGGAAAGAGTACAAAAATATCTTGCAAACTCAACATTTTTGAAGTTACATGGTAGCTTCTGTAGGAAGATGACTAATGCTTCTAGGTTTTAATTAACCATTGCTTCTGTTATTGCTTATGATATACATTGTTAGTGATTCATATTGTCATGAATGGAATAAGTTGCGAATGAGTATGTGTGATAAAGAAGAAGTTAAGGTAGTTTCTTTCCTGGAGGGATTTGAGTTGCCAAATATACAATGAGGAACTAAAGGAACAGAGTTCTTTAGTTTCTTTTTCTTTTCTTTTCCTTTTTTTCTGTTTTGATTGTTTTGGTTTTGTTTACAGTTTCATACTAGAGCACAATTAGAAAGCATATAGAAAAATCTGTTCTCTTCTAGCCTGCTGTTGATTTCCTCACTTCTACTGGCTGCTTCATTCACCCAACATCAACTTTCTCAGTAACTCACTTAGCTTAGTAGCTCAGAGTAACCAAAATTCCTAGCTTGCAGATCAAGCCAACCAGCTTTGTTCTGCAGATAGCATCCTGGAGTGAGAGAAATGCTGTGGTACTGCAAATGTTTGAGGTGTGTCTTTTGCTCCTTTACTTGCAGAAGCGTGTCTTGGACCTGAGCCTATCCTGCTGTAGCTGCTTGCCACTATGGGTGCGGACAAAGGAGACACCTTGTGTCATAAGCAAAGACAAGGTATGATCTGTAACAATCTGGAGCTGCAGACCCATAAGTGGGTTTTATGTATTTTCATCTGGAGAAGCTTAGACTGGCTCACACCTGTGGACTGTGCAGTACATGCAGAGTGATCTTCTGTGTCTGAGGTGCTCTGCTTCTGTGCGTGTGCTTGCAAGGGAGTGTGTGTGCGGGTGGCTTACGTGCCTTTGGCTGGGTGGGATTTGGGGCATTTTGCAGTCCTGGGGATGCCAGGTGGGTGGATAAGGGATAGCGAGTGTTGGTGGGAAGGTAAAGGGAATGGGGTAAAACGTTGCAACACAATACACAGCATATAGACACCCTCATCTACCCCAGGCATTGCACTTCTCTAAGGAAGTCTCCTAAGTCATGAACATTCCTGTCAGCAGTCATGGGACTTGATGTGTTTTGGATTCTGTGTTTGCTTTGGAGTTTTTTTGCCATGCTTTTACAGTTGCTGAGACTGTGCAGAGGGATAGCTTCAACGGAGTTGTTGCCTCAAAAAAGTTTTTGGATGTCTTTGGAGAAGGTCGTTGATAGAGTTGATTGCATGATACAGTGTTTTCAACTCTATTTTGAAGTTCATTGAAGTACATCTTTCCCCTTCCTTACTTTCCAGCCCTTTCTGGTAGGAAAGTACTTGTATAAGATGGTTACAGCTGCAGGTGCAAAAATTACCTTGAACAATCCAGGAGAGCTGTGAAGGATCAGTAGGAGCTTGAAAATGTCAGATTTTGATGTGAATGAGGGTAAGGGGATTCCTTTGACATTATGATAAACAAACATACTGTGTTGCTAGATAAACTGTCAATATCTGGGCGATACAGCTTCATGTAAGGTGACAGTCTTTTCATTACCTTACGAAAATTCAGAGCTACATTCTGTAACGTTTCCAGTTCTGAGCATGGGCAGCTTTGGAGATGTTTGTTGCTTTTTGTGTGTGTATACATATATTGGAATGTAATAATGTATAATGAATTTGACTTCCTCCTAATTCTCTTCAATTGTTTTTCTTTGGGGGGAGGGATTAAAGACAGATTTACTTGACAAAAAGCAATTTCATTTTGCTGTGATAAAGTAAATGCATAATATAGACATTCTGTATTCAGTATGACCAAGTTTATGTAAAGATTAGTTAATGAAAACTGTTCTTAAGAAAAATACCTGTAAGGAGCCCTTGTAGGAGGTTAGGAGGAATGTACAGCTGCATTTTTGACTTCTGAGAGACAGAGATTTGATGTATAAATAAAAACTATTTCAATTTAGGCAGTCAATATAAGTAAAAATCTGAAAAATCATAAAATTGTAATAAGCCATATTAATAATAACCCTTATTAACTGGCATGGCATCCTATCTGTAATTACTTTGGCATTTCTTAGTAAAAAAAAATAATGGTGTTTCTTAGTAAAAATGTCCTTATGGAATATGAAAATATCTCTGGGGAATAAAAGTAAGATTTCAGTGCTGGCCTCTAGAGACACAACCTGAGCTGTAGACTTTTGCCAGCAATATCTGGCAAAAACTGCCAGTGTCTCAGACTGAGTAAATCATGGAATAAATGCATAGAGGAAATTTTTTTTTCTTTAATAAAGGATAGCTATGCCTCAAGGAGGTGGGGGAGAAGTGGAGAGAATGTAAATGGGAGATACTTAAAGGTCAGGTCAGAAAGAATGACACAATAGAGAGCTGTTTCTATTGTGAACAGAGAATTACTATTTTTAAGGGAATTGTCCATTTTAAAGTGTGTAAAACTGACATCTAGTGGCAGCAATAGCACTTTGTGTGCAAAGTGACTTTATAGTGAGACCAGTTTGCATAGGAGATGAACAGATTGTCACTATATTACATACTAAAATTGCAATTCTCTGTACTTTAGCTGCGTGTTACAGAGCATTTCCAACTAAATCTTGCTTCTTTTAGTAATATCTCACTTATATAATACCAGGTTGTGGGTCATCTTTCTGAATGCATGGCCTCATGCTAGAGAACTGATGAACAGTTTCATTAGAGGAGAAAAGGTTGAAAGGGGCATAAGGGTTAAAAAAAGTTGAGGGTAAGAGTTACAGAATTTCATCAAGGTCAACTGGGAAACTGTTTGGCAGCTACCAGTTTTCGACCTCTTGTGAACGAACAGGAGAAATCCGGCCTCAGAGCTGTGATGTGTTTCTCAGGTGTGGCACTACTCACAAGTGTAAGCTCCTCTGGGAGGGGAAGCAGGACTTTATGGCCAAAACTGAGATCTCACATGAATTCAGGCAAGATATGTGGGCTCTGAATCAATAAGGCATATAGGCATGTGCTTAAATCATTCCCATGTTCATTTGCTGAATCATGGTTAATATTTTCATTTCTCATTCATATTTTTATTCAAAGGGCATTTAAAATATATTTTTCTTTTCTGTTCTATCTAGCTTGTGTTTTTAGTGTCTTTGAAGAAAAAAATCCCTTGCTAAAACTCTGCATGATGCCTGCCCCACTGAGGCTTTAATTTATCTTTGCCTCCAGTGCCATTATATACATAATGTATAAATTACTAATAACAAGCAAAGAGATGAAAAATGAAGTATCAATTATTTTAAAAACTATTTTTTAAAACATGGCTTAGGGGCACCTATAGTCATATACTGATAGTCAAAGGGTGCAATTTAAAATGAACATAGAAAAATATAAAAACATCATTTAAATCTGTCTTCCAGATAATAAAATGAAAGACGACACGAATAGAAGACTGGATGAAGACAAAGGCAAATCTGAAGGAAGAAGGAAAGTAAGTGTGCTTCAGTGAAAATGTAATTAGAAGTGGGGGGAAAAACATCATAGACTATTTTTTCTGGGTTAGCAGTTTGTGGCAAGAATTGTCAAACTACATTGGTCAATTTTTGATTGTAAGTGTTTTATTTATAGTCTTCTCAGTTCATAATAACTGCTGCAAATATCTCAGAGATAAAAAATGTTGGTAGCATAATTCTAATGAAACATAGCTCTGTGCAGTTTCAAGGCTGTGGTGAATCATATGCTGCCTCTATCATTCCATCTCTGTTACTTTCAAAACATGGTGAATCATATTTGTTGAACACAAATGTTGACATTCTGCAATGAGACTCAAGTCACAGTTATAGAAGTGGTATAAGAAACAGCAGCTGTCATTTCAGATAGGCGAGCCTGCTGCTTTAGCGGGAAAGCAGAGTCGAGCAGCAATCCTGTTTGCTGCAGAGCTGCTCTCTAAGGACAAGATTAGTTGTTAACAGTTGTGCCAGCCAGAGCTGGGAGATGCAATCTTATCTGTCCTGAACCTGGTAATCCACTGCAGGTGCTTAACAGTTCTAATATGCTTTTGACCTTTTGGGCCTGAGCGGGAGCGGTTGCAATGACATGAGGCCAGTCGCTATGTGCAGAGTCACTCTGACTTTGTCTGCACTCCCTGGGGCTTCTCCTTACCTCTTGGACACTGATGCCTTTCCAAAATTGTGGAAGCATAAGAATAAGTCATGCTAGTAGCATCAGAATTGTTAATATACATGAGATCTCTAAGATTTCAGAGCATCTGTCTCTGCATTTGGTTTATATAAAACCTTGCATAGTACAAAAGGAGTTGTGTTGGTAGCAGGGGAATATATTCAGGACATGCTTGTTGTAAATAGGACTGCTGGGGTTGGGTTTCTTGGTCCACAGTGGATTTGTCATCCATCATGGAATGCTGCTGTTATTTTGTCCTCAGGCACGCTTTTAGTTAAAAAACTGCCCATCTAATATTGTGTTACTAAGAGCTGTGTTCAGCATGTAATGGGAGTTTGAGATCTAGATGTTTCCCTTGCTGGAAGGAACAGTAGAGTACTTTACATTCCTTAGGGCAGCTGGAAATTGTTACATTGATGGAGATCTGTCTGTAGTATTGCTGCTCTAACATTTCGAATTAAAACCAAGGGGTTTTTGGAATTATTTGATAAGGTTTAATATGCATTGAGCTGTATGGTTCTGAGGAATCTGTACTTCCTCACCTACCACATTTTTTAGCTGTTGAGATGTTAGAAACCTGTTTTTTCCTCGACTGAAAGCTGTTTTCCTTCAGTAGTACCTCAGTGAACCCCTGTGGTTAGCATTGTTCTGAGGAAGCTGCCTGTTGCAATAGTAGCATCTCACACTAAGAGCTCAGTGAAACATTAAACTAGTTGACCCTTTATTCTTATATGTGCTATGAGTGGGTTCACCTATGATTTATTTGTTTATGACCTAGGGTTTCCAACCTGTTGTATACCCCAGGAGCTGTTTGCTTGTACTTGACTGTCCAAGACTTTTTGAACCTGTCTTATTCAATCTCCCACGTGGAGTGAATGGTCTTCTCCTTGAAAGCTGGCTGCAGAAATAGCCTTGTTCTAAGGCAGACAGTAAGGTTTGATTTGCCACATAAATCTGTTAATATAGTGCATACAATGGGAAAGTTCATGTTATTTTTCCTGGAATGTGATGTCCCCATTAGTCTTAGGCTGACCTGATGGAAAGATGAGAGGTTTCCAAGGTTCTTTCAAAAATTTTACTGTCTTCCTCACTGAGAGTTTCATGTTCTGTGGGCCAAGATCTGTCTGTATTTGCATGTCTTTATTGAAAGGACATTTACTGGAACGCAGAAAATAAAACCACTTCCCATATCTTTGTAGTAATGCACCACTATATGCTTAAGCAAACTGAGTTTTAGTATTTGAAAGAGGAAGGAAGTTACCACATATGGAAATAACTGTGACCACTAGAAATTCAGCCTCAGCAAAAAGCAGCAGAGCCTCTGCTGATGTAGGCTGCAAGATTAGGAAGTCTGATTTCTTTTTGTGAGAAAAGAGAATTCAAAAGAGCCAGCTGAAATTCTTCTAGCTGAACCATTTATGTCTAAAAATGCTTCATCAATTAAAACAAATTGTTTTGCAGGGCTTCTTTCACTTCATTGATGATTAAGAATCTATAAAAAAATAGGTAAAGTTGAATCCATTTATTTTCATGTTTTTTAATATAAGGTAAAAGACCCAAATGAGGCATGTAAGCATTACTGCCTTAGTGGTTCCAAAGCACTTTATTTTCACTTTTATGGAAAGTTTGTAACTATTCCTTCTGAATCAGAAAAAAAGGGAAATATTGAAGTGTCAAAAGTTCCAGTTTTAGCCACATCTAAGAATTAAGGCTTGGAAAATATTTCTAGTCTGTAGTCAAACAGCTAAGAAACAGGACATGCTGCAGAAATGTCCTCAATATGGAGGAGTCCTGCTGGAAGCAGACCTGGTACTTTAAGAACTGGCTTTTCTTTGGGACTCAGCCCAAGGTGTGAGTGCAATATGCTGTTGACCCAGTTTAATAGTGACATATAGCAGAATTGACACTGTCAGCTTCTGTTAATAATCTTGCCTTTGTCAGGGCTGAACCAGGTCTGAGGCCAGCTGCTGTTTCCAGCTACCTGAATCCTGTTCCAGTAACTGCATGCAGGAGATTTGAGTCAAGTGGTGCCCTTCTGTGTCTAGCTCATGCTGTGAAAACAAAGACTGTCCCTTGGCTCTGTGGTTATGTGCAGTTTCTTTCTAGCTCATCTTTCCTATTGAAACAATCTGGTTTTGCTATTTGGCATTTCCTTAAGTGAGCAGACATCTCTGCCAGTATGAAAAAGTCCCTTCAGTTAATCTAATTTGCTTACTAAGGGAATGGGAGGAGACAAGAGCTAAAATGGATGTGGTGTTTTCAGTATTTGAATGTTGAGTTAGTAGGAAGAGTAATGTCTGTGAACAATGGCTGAGGCTGAGTTGGTGCAAGATGCTCTGTGCGTTGCACTGAAATACAAAACTCAGTTTTCTGGGTACTAATTGTTTCCATCCTGCTCTCATGAGGGACACTGAAAATGACAACAGGAAACAGCATATCAGGAATCAATTCTCAGGTCACTGGTAGCTGAGACTGGCAAGGTCTCTTCTTTCTTAGGGAAAGTTAAGTCATAATCTTAGTTAACTGCAGTTATACAAGCCAAATAACTAAATACAGGTGCTCCCCAGGTGTGTCAGGCTGTTGGGAGCAGCGGGATCAATCTTGGAGAATCCCAGAAAGTGGGTGACATTGGACCTTCAGCTCTCCCCTGCTGGCCAAGGGCCTGGGAACTGTGCAGATGTGCTCCCTGCTGACACTGCCTGTAGAATCAGCTGCCTTCTGCTTTCCTGCATCTAGACAAAAACAATTAGAACAAGAAGTGCTGGGAAATAGCTGAGCCTGAAAAAGCTGTAGAGGAGGGGTATGAGAATCATCTCACCTCTCAGAGCAAATACTATGGCAGAAGCTGTCAGCAGCAGTTAAGCTGTAACAACAATCTTAAAAGCAAAACCTATATATTCTTGAAAGATTAAGAAAGAACATCTGCATAATTGTAAGCACACTACATTTCATCAAGAGAACCAGAAGTAGCAAATCTTAATTATAAGAACAAATACTCTTGCTGAATCAGGAAACCAAATGTGACTTAGTACATGCCTGTCTACCCTAAACACTTTGGTGGCTGGCTGCCTTCTCTTTGGGAATAAACTACCTCATAAGCTCCTTGAGCATCTACATTGAAGAAACAATTTCAAATGCCCACACAGAAATGTGCTGAGCTACCTGACTTTGAAAGCACTCCCTGGATAGTGGAATAGATTTGCTGTACCTCATTTGATACTGGTTTAGGGTTTTGAGGTAGCGGTATAGTTCCACTGTTTAGATTTTAATAATCTCAATGGTTATAGCTATCCTGTATAGATACTCTTTAATTCACATAGTCATGAATGTGTCGTGTATCTATATCTGAAGGCATCTTGAAAATGAGCACTTGATTTGCTTGATTCACATTACCTCAACCACAGCAAGCAACATTATTAATAGTGAGTAATCACTGACTCCATCAGCAAGATCATGACTGCTGCATTTCAATGGCTGAAATAACTCTGTGAAAGGATAGACCTTAAGGTGCTGGCTGGCAGTCATTGCAAGTAGGACAAAACACCACAAAAAGTGATAATTTAGGTAAGCAGCAGAGGTATCAAGATTGAGCACAATTAAGACCTCTTACTGTGAAGCACACATGCTAGGTCTGAGTTGCTGCAAGAACTCAGCCTTCACAACTGTTCTGGGTTGAAAAGACCATCTGCCAATAGTGCATGCAACACGTGGCCCTGGCTCAAACAGAAGAAACTATTTCTGCCCCTGGAGAAAAACAACTACACGTGCCTATGTCTGTAAATGTGTTTACTCAAAGTATGAACAAAATCTTTGTTGGGTCACAGCATGGTGAGTGTGGATGAGGACTTCTAAGGTGGGGAGGAAGACAGGTATAGCACAGAGTGGTGACGTCTCTTGTGATCTGTGATAGAGAGCAGGGTGCTGCTTAGTGGTTTATGGCCAGGACAGCCCCAAATTTTGAGACCCACATCTTGAAGGGGCAAAGCCAAAGGCTGGTACAGTGTTACTCAATGCTACCAGTGACACAAAGAGCTTTACGAATTTTCTCAGTAGGTACTCGGCTACAAAGTGGTTAAGGATATTTGATTTAAACATCTGCTTTATTTTTCTCAGTTTGGCAATTTGAAAGACAGCCTGTAGATAGAGCATTCCCTCCTCCATACCCCAATATCCCCTGTCTTTCTGGGATGCCATTAAATTTTTTAGTGTGCTTAAATGGTTTAATTAAAGTCTTTTCTGGTTTAATGCAATCGACAATGTCTTCTGTCAGTGCAACACGTCTGGTGCTAATGATGCTTCTGGATGATAGATGTTGTGGGGATAGCTATCAAGGTAGAGAGTAACTTAATTTGAGAGGTTTGATTTCCTTTTACTTTAGCTGTCAAGACCTGAACAGATAGTGTCAGTAAGAAAGAAGCAAAGGAAAAGGTGCCTTGAGAGATTTTCACCTCCTTTGTTCTTATATGGAAATTTAACAGTATAATGGCATATTTGTCAAGTGACGTATATCTATCTAATAGATGTTAAACTATTAGATGATTTCAACAGGAAAAAGGAGATCTAGTTTTGGATACAGGACTTGTCATATTATGTTAAATTGTGGTGTTCGTGCGCATATATATTGCTCTACAGAGTATCAGGATGTATACAGTATTTGTGTTTTTTATACTTCTATATTGCTGCTTGGTCTTTATGCACAAATACTTATTTATTTGGATTTCATGCTGGATCTGCATATTTAATCAAGGTCCTGAGGTACCCAGCATGTGCATCTTTCACTTGCCTCTCAGCGTGATGAATCTTCATAAATGTAAATATTGGTCTTTTTCTCTTTGACACTTCAAGTTAGCCAGTGAAGTCTGTCTATGTCTGAAGTTCTCAAACCTTCTAAGTATTCAGATTTTATAATACTGCTGTTAGTACATTTGGCATTGATTTTATAGCATTAGATACTGTTCAGGAATGCATGTGAAACAGACTTCCTTTTGCCTCATTCTCGAGGTGACCCAAGTTAGTTGTGAGCAAGGCAATTAGTGGGGGTTATAAAAATGATGCCAAATGTCATGGAAATGACTCTTCCACTATATATAAACATACACGAATCTCCTTTAGAGAACTTTTTCTACCAATTTTTAAAATTTAAATTACAGTAGTTAGCAAGCATGGCTCTTGAAGTGAAATAAATACCAGAATACATATTTAAAGTGTCTAAAAATAAATATTTTTGTTTCAAGGCTTTATAAGTCAATGACCCAACATGCTGTTGACAACCAAGATTAAATGCTTACAAGAAATTCCAAATTTCCACTGGCATATAGACACTGTTTCCTTTCCTGGCAGTTCATGAAACAACACTTGAATTTCAGTATGCTGCCACTGGACCATTTTGGAGCAGTATGTCTTTAAATCTGTTAGCAAGCTTATGCAGAGTTCAGAGTGTGAGGAGAAAGGAAAAGCAGCATGTTTTCTTTGAGAAAAGTTGAGCTTTGAAAGCTACTGGAAGTTTTGGAATGTTAAAAGACAAACCAGCTGAGATACATTACTGGGCAAAGAGCAAGAGAAGAGGTCAAAACTATACATGCAAATATCCTTTCACATCACTTCAAAAATAAGCTCATTCTAGGAAAACAATACACATATTTGTGAACAGTTCTAATATTAGTCTGTCATGCTAATGGTATCTGAAAGCCAGTGATATTTATGCTGGGATGAAAGTGACCAACATGTTAACTTTAAATTACTCTCCTAACCCCAGTTTCCTTGTGTGTGGGAGTAGTTTCTTTTAAGGAAAAAGTCACTATGGGTTAACTTTTTCTCTCCCTTTCTCACCCTCAAACCCTTGACTAATACTGAAATTTAGCTTATAGTGAATATTTCCATTTTTACATTTAAAAGCTTTAGTCAAGGTTTTAAAGAAATTTATAGTGTGGAGTGACTGTCACGTAGTGTTGTTTACATGCAGAAACAAACTAGGAATTGTATGAACACTGAGCACTAATATAAAAAACATATGCTGCTCTCTAAATGATTTGATGATTTGTGAAAGTCAAGAGGCAATAATGGATGATCATATTACATAACAGCCATCCTTACAATTGCCCAATACACTTGTAAAACAGAAAAAGAACACAAAAAGAAAGAACATTTGAATTTTGGTATGTCAATTATCAATTGCCGACAAATTGTTTGTTTATTAGAAGTTAATCCCCCCCTGTGTTAAAAGGTTTGTAATGAGTTCAATATCAGTGTGAATCCAGTTCTTTTTTACTTGACCGTGAGCAAAATAAAATAACTGTTTTGGATAAAACCAGTCAATTTTTATTACTTAAGTTTCTTCACAGGGGAGGGAAGCACAGGTTTTAAACTTCAGACATGCAGACTTAGAAAACAAAATCAATTTAGAAACTTGTCCTTATAAATGAATGAAATAACCCACAGTGGTGTGTACCTCCTACATAAATCTAAACAGAAGTGTTGTATTTTTAGTCCAGAAAAAGAAAATGTAAAGTAATAAAGGTAAATTTTATTTTTACTTAGTACTTTCTACTGATTTTTACATGTGACTGTATTTACCCAGCCAAATAGTATACCTGCATAGTATGACCAGATGTCTTCTAGGATACTTAAATACAGAAAAACAAATTATATTTTTCCTTCTATTGCATTACCTGCCAAGTAAAAGACCCTGGCATTTCCGACTCTAATATGTTTGTAAAATGACTACGTCTTCCCACTATTATCCATGTGTGAGAGAGGGAATCTGCTGCTCATTCAGATGTGTGTGAAGTGCACACGATGGTGGGTGTTGGGAGAATTGTTGACCTGACTGATAACCAGGCTTTTGCAGAGTGTCTGTGAATCTGGGTGCTTTTTAACATGACAAAAATGGCTCTATTTGGCTTTAGCTGATTAAAATTCATGAATAGGGGTTACTTCAAGATGAAGCTCAACAAAGGCAAAATCATATCCAGGAAACTCTCGATGTTTGCAACCATACTTCATGTTATGTTGTGGAAATTCAGCTATTGTCTGCCAGTATCAAATGATACCAGTTTTATCTGTGCTGACCAAATGGATATTTCTCGCACTTGGAACCAATGTGGTGGTTTGTGTTGTGATGAAAAACATAGGAAAACATAAAAACCCTCCTATGACCTAATTGTTGAGTTCCTCAGTTTCATATATTTCTGAATTTATTCATGAGCACAGTCACAAAAGTCCTTCAAGACCCAACAGAAAATGTAGCTCTACACTGTAAAGTTCAAGAATACTTAATTGGACAGGGAAAAGGAAGAAACGATAACACCATAAATAATGCATGGTACAGTTCTAAAAAACACTGAAATTTTGTCAGTAGAGGACTTTCTGTTTGGAAAGTGTATATGTGACCAAATAAGCCCCAGGCTTTGGGGATGATACTCTTATGGAATTTATTTGCTCTTTTTTCCTACTGCCTCTTCAAAATTCGGTGCTGTGTTTGTACAGATGCATTTCAGATACTCTGAAACCACCTGAATCAAAAACATTCAGGTAAAAGATTGAGGGTTTGAGGTTTGTTTGTTTGTTTATTCCAGTGAAGAGTCTCTTTCACTTACAGTGTGATGCTGGTACATACAGATATTTCTCTAATCTGCTTTTTATATACTATAGGACCCAGACAATCTAATGCACAAATGAAGTGTTGCATTTTCCTCTTCACGGGAAACTAGGGGTTAAGGGCAAATGCCAACATTTGCCTTGAGTAGTTCTGAGTGAGTAAAATAGTTCACCAGCTATAAATAGATAACATATGTTTGTAGTCTAATGCCTGTATTTTTTTTTAACCAAAATTTTATGACTTGTTCGATTCGTTTGTATCTCATCCTACATTCAGGTGGTTAAGTACCTTGCCTACTCATATTATGCTGATTGGTTGTTCTAGATGTCTACTGGGACATTTAAGTAATTTTGATAGAAAATCAAGTTTTTACTCTATCAGGGTCATACCATGAGAAATCAACCCCATGGCATTTGTAAGGTTTTAATAGTTCTCAGTCTTATGCTTTTCAAGGACTGTGTTGCAATGGATGCAGATAATAACACCTTTTAAAAGTGTAAATTGCTTTCAAGTAGCAGGGGGCAAAATAGTTAAACTGTTAATTGAAAAAGCCCAGCTACACGGGAACGTTGGAGGGAATAAATAGAAAAGCAAAGAAACAAAATAAAAATCTTCTATAGCAGGTCAAAACAATGTTAGTAAACAATTTAAAATATTGTTTGTAGGAATTTTATGCCTTTCTGCTTATTAATGTGAAGTCAAATGCTGCAGGTAAGAGTGCCTAGAGGAAATCAAGTACCCTACAAATAGAAGCTGTGTTTTCTGCATTTGACACACTAATGTGAATTTTGGATAGAATTTACTCTTCAGTATTCCAGGGGCCTAAAATGCATGAAATGATTGAAATTCTTATTCTTCTAAGCACTGGTTTTGTAGGACCTCTGGGAATTCTAAATTCTTTCCAACATGCTTCTTCCTGAGCACCAGTGAGTGATGTGGTTTCCCAGCAGTCCAGCCCAAACTTCAAGCCAGATTCCCTAATGGTAAGGTCTGTGCTTATGCATGAAATTGGCACTGGGAAAACTCATGAAAGATCTCTGCAATTGCATTTGTGTGTGTTTTGTTTTTATTTTTTAATGTGGGCAAATTCCATAGGTTTTTAGATATGGAAAGATTGATAAATATTTAATAATGTCTTTTGAGCCATTCTAGGAGTGGCTGGAAGCTTTCGCTCTTAGCAGTGTGCTGATAACTGACAGGTCGTGCAAGCCGTCTGCTGATCATTTTAAATTAAAGACAATATTACACTGAAATTTAGCAGTCACTGCATTAGCAATCTATAGGCTTGGTGTTCCTGGTTTGTTTGCTTTTTTTTTTCCCTACCCTTAGCATCATGCTTATTCAGAGCAGATGTCATCCTGCAAAAAAACCCCAGGATGGCTTCATTTTACTAAGGGAAACTCCCTCACACTTGGTAACTTCCTCAATGCTTCTATTTTCTATAAATTTGCATTATAGACTTCATGGACTTTCATTTTAGGTGCGTTAAGCTTTTTAATACAGCCATAACAGCTCAGTCAGCATTAGCAAAATGTGCTCAGGTTATTGTGGGTTATATCTAAATCTTAGGCTACAAGTGTGTCTAAGTGAAAAATCTACCAGCAGAACTGTCCTGGCATAATCATCCTCACATAACACCCCTGTGGATGTCCTGTGGGGGTAACAGTGTACTTGTTTTGCTTACATTCATGTCACTTTACAATTAGTACCTTTGTAGCTGCAGTATCCAGACACGTTATAACAAAGGGTATTCCATTCTCTGCTTTTTTTTTTTTTGAAATGCAAGTTCCTTTATTTTTTTTCGATAATTATTTCTAGCCATCTTTCATTTCTGCACTTAGGACTCCAGTTAGTTCTTTGATTGATTAAGAATAGCAGCTTGAAATGTATCTCCTTGGAAATTTATCTCATTTTGGCACTGCCATCACCCACTGCCTCAAGTAAAATGTTAATATTTGAGGCCTTTCCAGGTTCCCTCTGTTTGGAATGGAAACTTAGACTAAAGTTAGCTGTATTTAATGCAATCCTGTTTTTACATAGAAAGCTCATGATGTCCTCCCTTTCTGAACTCAGTAGAAACAGACAACTTAAAACTTCAGACTCTTCCCAGCCTATTCCCAAGGAGCCCTTTCTCCTTGCTATATTGTCTGGTTCTCACAGGGTTCTCTTGTTTTCAGTGGAGTTGTATATGTATTCACCTTTCCAAACCAACAGAGCCCTAAGAGCTTCCTTGGAAGAAACTCCTCTACAACATCAATTTTTAACCTTGTTCATGCTTTCTCATGAGAATTGCTAATATTCAGCTGGCTTTAGTCTTTACTGCAGAAAAGTAGATTTTCCCAGAAGCCTTCAGAAATATCTCTCAGGTTAAGAGCACTATGGTGCCCCTCTTCACCTGCCTCTTTAAGGATAAAATAAAGACTGGAGAATTAGGAGTTTGTAGCTTTGTACTGGAAACAGATAATGTGAAAGCAGAAGGAGTAAATTCTGATTAGGCTTGCTAGAAGATTTCTGAAATGGTTAGCAGCTGGTATTTAACAATGGGGGAGTGATTATAGTTTCTGGCTCGATTTTGAAACATTATTAATGATTTTGGACATTAGTGTTGTGAGACAACTTACATGCATTGTAAAATATCCTGATCTTTCATGAAGGAAAGAGTACAAAAGCAACCGAAATGAAGATTCTTCTAATCACAAATACTCAAAAGGGGGGGGGCACTTTTGTAACTGGGATACTTGAACAAAACAGAAAGACGAGGAAATTAAAAATTACAAAACTCTGGACTTTTCCTATATTTCAGTTAAGGGCTTACAAAGTCCACATTAGAAACTATGACACAATGGCTTAATTTCCTCAACTTCTCACATTATTTTTCATGTTCCCTGAACTTGAAAGGTACACAAAACTTAATATTTAAAATTATCAGTAAACTTTAAGAACAAAGAATTCTGTGTCAAAAGATATTCCTTTAATCCATATTTAATGTAATTATGACTAACATGACATTTAGAATTTGATTGAATTGTTGTGTGCTGGAGCTTAAAGACTGGAAAGCAGACAAGCACTTCGCATCCTTTGCAGCTACTGCATAAAACAAACAAAAAATTATGTTCAAATAATTTCTGGCAGCAGCATTTGGAATATGAATAGAAATGCTTGTCTGTCACAGAAAAAAAATAAGAGGCCACTCCAGCAATAAATACTTTTGCGATGGCTGAGGATTTTTTACTGCAGGATTCCATTGCTAGGTTCTGACATTAGACAATTTTATTAAATTGCTTTTGAGATATTTGAAAATACTTGGCAGGAAAATAATTCAAAATGATTGGATAAAATTCAGTATCTAGGCTAACAATCATGGGAATCCAGTGATAATGATGTTTGACTTTGTATCTCAGTCTAATAATTTCTTTTGAGCGTTTTATTTACTAATAGTCATATATGTTTAACTAATAACTTGATAGCTAAAATCACTTGTATTCTTGTGTGCCAAGAATGATGTGTATCTTCACAGTGCCCTAGATTTCAGAAATTATATCTACATTCAGTAGTCTAGCTTCATATTTCTTTTGCCTTTTTTGTTGAGAATAAGGATAAATATGCAAGTTTTGCTTTTACTTTACAGTTGTCTCATGCTTTGATGATGCATGAATGTGTAAATACCCTTCTACCTTACAACTTGATTGAAGATGGTTGATAAGCAGCAGAGGTGCTAAGCTGTAAATTATATTTCTTTTAGCCCATGTCTCTTTAAGGTGACTCTTTGCTTCTAGTTACTTGATAAGTTAAACAACATTTGTCTCCTTTCTAAGGCATGTTCTTACCATTTTCCTCTTCTTGAAATGACTCTAAGTAACTGATTCTGCTTTCAGAAACAGTTTCCTATTTGGTTAGAAACAGTAAGAAACAGAACCAAAGCCCTCTGTACTTGGCAGGTGCTGATGTTCAGGGCGACCTAGGGAGCTGTTCTTACCTGTCCCTTTGCTCGGCCCCCCACTGCATCACTGCAAGAATGGCTCGGGGGCAAAGTGTGCACTGCTCTCCTCTTTGTTACATTTTCTGCCTTCTCTTTTAATGCTTTGCATCTATCTCCCTGGAGAAGAAACTATTTTCAGTTTCTACCTGCCCTGAAAACTTTCATTTTAAACGGCTGTATTTTAACTGTGTTTTCAAAGTCTGTGAAGTAGTTGTTAAAGGGATAGGTGCTGAGATCACTTGTCTTTGCACAAAAGAGACCAAGCTCTTGAGGTGCCCAGCTCCTACTACTATCCACTCTTCATTGAGAAAGTGAGCACAGTCTGTAGAAACACCTGGAAATTAAGGTGTTTCTGAAAAAATACTTTTGATATCTAAGCCGCTTCTGCTGCCTCTGACAGGAAACCTTTACATCTGAGAAGAATGGAAATGAGGAAACCCTGAAGGAGTGTAAATCCGTGAGGAATGTCAGCAGGAGAAATTTCAATCCATGACCAATAGAAACTAATTAAGGAGCAAAGGGAAGGAGGACCCTGGCTAAAAGAGGAGCAGAAACAAAGCATTAGGTGTTGGAAGGCACTGAAGGGCAAGGAGGTTCGAAGGGGAGCGGGCAAAGAGGGGCTCAGTCACTGGGAAATGCAAAGGGGAAAGGTGACGGGGAAGGTGTCAGATGGTAGATGAGTAGGAGAAAGCAATGTCAGAGGAATAAAAATTGTGTAAAAATACAATTAAATTAATGCAATTACATGGCCTAATTAAGTTTTGTAGCTGAAAATGTGTATTTTTGTAACATCAATTTTCTGTGGTGAACAATTGGGTTTTTTTGTCGTGGTAACCTTGTGTGCTTGCCAAAGGCAGGACAAACAATGCCTACATCACTCCTACTTCCAAAACACTTGGGTATGCCGAAAAATTATTATTAAAATTTTATGTCATTGTAAAAGGCTTATTTTAGGGCTTTCTGAGATATGCAATATATTGTTAAACCCTGGATATGGACTTGTGGCGTTAAGGTGTCAACAGCCAGCCCAAGGGTGGGACTCAGCAGTACCTGCAACTTGTACCATGTTTCTCTGACCTTACCTAAGCTTTCTATGCTTGCTTGACACCCAGGGAAAACACTGCTAGAGTCTTTTGGCTCTTTCCCAGAAGAATTAGATTATAAGAATGTACTTAATAAGTCTTTAATTTCTTTTGTATATATAGGACCTAGAAAAGAATTTTTTCCCCCTCTGGAAACTCAAGACATTCATGGTCTGAATTTTATTTGTAAAACTAAGTGTACAGGGACAGATGTCAGATCAATCTGAACAGAACCTGATGCTGGTTGCCTTTTTTCCAAGCAGATATCCAAGCAGCCTAAACCAATTTTAATGTCTTTCCACCTGTTCCCATATCCCATGCTGTGAAAATATCACTCGCAGCATTGGGAAATACTCTTTTAGCTGAAACTGGGGAAGGTGGGACTCTGCAGATTTCAAATAGCAACAGAGGAGCTCTAGGTGTGGTGTGTTTGGCTGCTGTGGTCACTATTGAAAGCAGATGTGGTTCCTGTCCTTTCCTGTCTGCTGCTTCTGCATTGCAGGGATGGGAGGGAGCACCCAAGTGAGACGAGAGTTGCTTTTTCTCAGTAGCAATGCTGACAGAAATGGATGTCAAAGGACAGGCTCGGTGAGTTGAACCTGACAAGCTCTGGCAGTGTTTTGCACTGGCAAGGAGTCAGGAATCTCCCACAGGAAGACACAGGTTCCATTTTCTAAATATTATTCAAAAATCCCCAGTAGAGTGTTGGTGAATAACATGGCTCTGGTTTTCTCCAGAGCATTACTATTCCAGCCATGCAATTCAAAACACACTTAGAAAGAGGAGAAATACAGGAAAGTTGTTTAGAATCAATGTCTGACCATTTTTGCTGCGTTTAGATTTCTTTTAGTAAATTTCTATATACAAATCCAATAAGAAAGTCTCCTATTTTCAGCTCTGAAGTTCAAGTAAAACTTCACTGTTTTTTTATATCTTTTTCAATCTGTCACTGGGAATTCAAAACAGAATTTTAAAAAAAACATCAAACAAGCAACCTACACTTAGAGGGAACTGAAAAGCAGGAGCACAGTGTAGAAAGCTCAGACATTAAAAAGCAAGAGAATATAATATGCTCTGTGCAATGCAGCTGTGGCTTAATGCTGATTTGCACATTAGGACTAGATTAGCATCACTCAGATGTGACCTGCATATTGAGTAACTATCACAAGTATGGTACTATTGATGAAAAATGAAACTGCATGGTGCACTTCAGATCTAATATACCACCCTTTTGTGTTTTTAGATTCTACAGAAGTGTAAAGGAAGAGCTATTACTTCTAAATTTTTATGAAATGCATGTAATTTAGTTTCCTATAAAAGTTCAGTTTGATACTCAGTATGTTTATAAAACAGAATATGATATTACCATAAAAATGATTGTTTTTGAGCCACTCAAAGGCAAGAAATATTCAAAGAAATGACCATATAAATGTTGATTATTTCTGTTCTGAAGGCAGTCAAATTGATTTAAGGTGTTGTGGCCAACTTATCGCAGATTTTGTGGCTATAATGCCTGTATGACTTGACTTTGAACACTTTAAACTTCAAAAAACTTAGTCTTGATAAATTTGTTTGATTCACTTTCAAATAAAATGCAATTTGCATTTGACATGGGCATGTTGTACAGGATGGCTCCCTAAGTCGTTTTGTGTTAGTTTGGTGCCGAGCTTTAGGATAATTACCTTCTGCAGCATTTTCCCAACATTTGACAACATTCCTCTTTGGAAAAATTAAAAAGATGAGTGTGCTCACTGAAAAACCAGGAAATAAAGGCACATCTGGTGGGTTGGTGTTTATATCTTTGATAAAAGTGCAGTGTGCTGGCTGCAGATCTTTCTTTCCAGGAAAGCTTCCCTCCAGTGCTGCCTAGAAGTGGGCTGGCACTGCCTCTGGATTTTGGCACATCTCACTGGCACAAAACTCCTGTACTGCGTGTGCTTAAGGTGTCAGTGCCATAGCAGGGGTTTGGGGCAGGCTGGAGGAGTCACACAGTGAGAAGAAGGGCTCGTCTGGGAATTGTGAAGGGTGGGATGGGTAGGCATTGGGGTGGCTCCCCTTGGGCTGCCCTCCCTGCCTTCACAGGCACTCAGCCGTGCCTTCTGCAGCTGTGATGGAAGACAGTTTTTCAGCCCATGCAAAGGTGAAAGAGTAACTTGTGACTCTCCGAATGTGCAGTGGGGGAAGCTCACTGTGTTCTCATGTCAGATACCACAGAGTTGCTTTCTTCTTTATCTGCCAGGCTAGAAGGAATTTTCATTTTTCCAGTGATTCCTAACAGATTTCATAGCAAAACCAGATCTGTATCTAAATATTCCTCTAACATTGGCTAGACACGCAGAAATGCTGCACCTGTATAGTGAGATCTACATATGTGCACAGGGTCTCTATGCACACACAGAGAGTAGCAAACTTGTATCTGCTTTGTAAAAATTATTATGCAAACCTGTCACTTCTATTTAGTAGATGGCATCAGGCTTGTTCAAGTGTTTTGTTTTATGGGTTTTGGGTTTAGTTTTTTTGGTTCACTGCTGTGTAGTGATAGATGGCCAGCTTTTCTCTAGTGATTCTGAGCTCAATGTCCAAAGGCGATATTGAGCTTCTTTTTAGACTTTGCAGACAGCGGTAGAAGGAAATCATATGCATCTTATAACTGAAGGATAAAGTGAAGTGCAAAACCTCAGATTCTTGCAAAAGAGTTAACAGACACATAACAACTTCAGGAGTTTTAGGATTTTTGAATTCTTAACACATCTACGCAAAACAGTAGATCCAGTTAGGGAATCACGCTATAAGTCATGCAGACAGAAATTCAGATTTTCTGAGTGGAAGTGTCTGATGTCTGGTTACTCCATTGTATATTGCTAAGGTAGATCTACTAAGGCTGTGCTTTCTAAATCACACCTTGTAGCAGATAAGGAACATTTAATTTCTGGCATAGTACAGATTTCTTGTATATTAGGCTAGGAGTTTGGAATAAAAAACTTGACTGTTGATTTAATTACTATTAAGTTAATATATGTGTTAGCTTGTACATAGGAGAACAGCATCTTACAATTACCCAAATAAGGCTATTATTGATAGCAAAATATAGATATTTGAATTTTTTTTTTAGTATTGTCCTCATTCTGTTTCAAGCATGCAGATTTATCATGTTGACAATGCTACTGAACAATTCAATTAAAGAATATATAAAATTTGTAGGAAAGTTTCTACCAGTGTGTGAGACCTGTTTCATTTTTTCTATAATAACATAAAAAATGGATGTTGCTCGTATCACATGTATAATGCCATGTTTTCTGCAGTGCAAAATAATCTTTAAAGGTATTTTGAAGAGACTACATAGTTTGGAGGACATAGTAGCAAATGCTTTCATTTTTAATCACGCTACTTTTGTGTTGCAGACCGTCACCAAAAGCCATCCATTGTTCTCCTTGCTTTTTTCACTTGTGTTTTGAATAGGTTACCACTAACATCTGAAATTACTTCTCAGATCCTTGTCCACTGCTGCTTACAGCTTTATTTGCAGAGGCACAGGAAGCCAACACATCCACCCTTAGCTTTAACTTCACTGCCTCTCATCCAGTGATGAAGACTACAGCACCTTTTGTGATCCAATTTATAATGGGTAAACGGGACAGGAATCTGTGTGTATTTGACAGCTTTGTTAGCCCTACTACATTAGTATGAATTGTTGGTAAAACCCAGTTTTACTCTGTGGCCATGCTGCACCTGCAGTCTCATGAATCATGTTGCAGTACTGAAGCTCCCGTTAGCATAAACAGCAGGTATAACTCCTGGTGCACCCAGGAAACAGTTTTGTTGAGCAATGAATTGCCAAGCGAACATAATATCTCTGCAGTGCATAAATACACCATAACAATAATTTTACCTTTAAAATAGATCTTAAGGAACTTTTACTTTGATAGCTACACAAATGGAATCAGTGGTAGAGGAATTGCTGCAGTTCAAGGAGTTATTTTAATCCTCTCTCCTAATTAGTTGCAATCAATTAAACACACTCTTACACAAAAAATTCTTGGTCAGGAAAGGATATTATCAGATTTTTCAGGCATTGTTTCCAGTACCTCTAAACTTTTACTATAAAATTCATGTACAATTCTGTGCTGGTAAATGTTCTTAATCATGCAAGTTTTATGAAAAAGCTTTTACATAAATGATGGCTTTAAAATATCTATATTGTTAAAAAACCCCACAACCTCCTCTAAGTCGTATGTCATGAGATGTCCCCTGCCACACCTGTGTGCTGATGGCTGATACTACATATCTACGCTTTACTCTGGAGCAGGGGAAGGACTGGCTGAAATTTTTTTTGTGTATTGGAATTCCTTGAGTCAGAGGTGTAAATCAACCCAAAAAAATTGAAAATCAAAGCAATTGATGAAGTGTGTATAAAGAAGGAAAATTTCAGGTTATTTCCTGACACTGTAAGGAGTACAATCCTCATGCTGAAATACACTCAAGTGAGAGCTCTTATGGAATATATACTTACCAAGAAATGAGATCCATTCATGCACAGTTTTTCTACAACCGCAGCAGATTCAGGCATTCCAAACTGAGGTGAGAAAAAAGAAAAGATTATTACAGTAGTATGAAACTTGACATTTTTAAACAAACTGATTAATATTTCCATGCTCAAACACTCGGTGTTGTGGAAATTGTTATACTACTTGAAAAGGATAATTAGAAAAAGAATATTGAGTAAGTGTAATGCTTAGGCAGTGGCTTTCACATAAGAGATAAGACACAGTACTACCTCTTCCTTAGGAAGAAAGATTACAGGGATTAAGGGCCAATAAATTGTGAACGGAGTAGACAAGAAGAAATTATGAAGCATCAAATGTCATATAAATGGATAAAGGAGCCTAACAGAAATACTGTGGATTACTATGGGATAAGAAGCCAGAAATAGAAACAGGTTAAAAGGTATCTGAGGCAAAAGTTCATCAGTAGCCATGTCGTCATCCCACATGCCTGTTTACCAGCCTCTCTTTGCTCTGGTGGCTGCTCAGCTTCAGCGCCAGATATTTGGGCTGTGTCTTGCACTTACCATGATGATGGGCATTGCTGAATGAATGCAGGTTCAGAAACAGGATTTCTTTTGTGTAACGTGGTTATGGTAATGGTGTTTTTTAAGAAAGTTGATGCTGATTATAAATTAAAATGAAACTGGCAGGTCTGGAAATATTACATCTTGAAATAGCACTGACTACTAAATAGTAATTTGGGAAAAAAAAGCAGACACATCGTATTTCCTATTAAAAAGTTGAAAAGAATGGATCAGGGCTGAAGATGTCCTAAAAATCACACAGTGTGTTAGATGGCTTAGAGTGGCTTTTAAAAGAAATGACACTGTTATGTATGCAAAGTGGCAAAAAGAATTAGAAATCTTTTAAGAATGTAACATTCTCAAAATGAGTTTTAGTATTTGTAATGCTTAGATGTAAATGACTGCAGCAGTAGTGACCAAATCAGATACTAGCAGAGAAATATTGGTGAAATAAGTTCTTCCCATAGACATAGCTATGTGGCTTTTCTAAGATAACTCTATTTCTAGACTACTTAAATCTGATCATGCTTAAAAATTCAATGTGTATTTTATCTACTTTTTTGATATGAAAATGTCCTGTTCGGGCATATATTAATTTTTTTTTTTTTTTGGCCTGTTAGCTGATATGCCTGGGTTTATAATTTTTTTTTTCTACTGTGATTGGGAGAGTCCTGCTTGTTTGCAATACAGAATAGATCACAATTCAAAGGAAAGGATTCCTGTGGTTGTTGGACCAGTGGCTGGTTGTGGATTGTGTTAATTTTCCATCAGTTGCACTGGTGTTGGTGGAGAGGCAAAGAATCAAGACTATGCACTCTGCTCTTGGCTTTTGCCTGTCTATTTCTAGTTTCTAGCTCTATCTCCAGTTACTGGCTCGATGAGCTGCTTTTGAGCTTTGCCTTATGCTATTAATCAAGCTTTTGTGTAAGGCAAAGTTTTTTCTTTTTACATGGTTAATGCATCAGACAAGTGGGTGTCTTGCTACTGGTGTTTAGTGATGACCATGGAACCTTTAATTTTCTTGAGATTACTTTAACTTTTCTTACAAGTACGTTAAGATCAGTACTGGGAGAGGGACCAGACTACGTGGCAAATGGAGGCCAAGTAAACTCTGAACACAACATGGAATATTTCAGTGTTGTTGCAGTTACAGCATAGATGCAAGGTGACAGGAAGGTACATCCACATGGCTAACAGGTTTCCATTACTATCTTCACTTATTAATGAGGAAAAACTCCAAATCAGTATGGTTAATTTTTATTTAGTAGTTAAGTAGTTAAGTTATTGATTTTATAAAAAATGCATTTCATGAGGCTGGAAACCCTTTGCAGAATGGCTAGTTAAGAATTTTTGTACCCATGACACAAAAAAATCTATATCATCAAGACCTTTAAATTTAAGAAAATGCTAAAATTGCATGTATATATGTACATACCCATTTTACATATATATTGTGGCATCAACATGAATATACCTCTTCTAGAAAACCCAGCCTCAGTCACAACACGTGGAAGCTGATTTTACTTTCCTGAAGGTCAAGACACTGCTCTCTGTTCGGTGCTCACTGCTTGTCTATCTTGTGTACCTGTACTGCACAGTACTCAAAACCTTCTCTGAACCCAGAATGATTTTCTTTTTTTTTAATCTGAGCTGTTCTACAGCACTCTTTATTATCCAGGTGCTTCAGAAACACTAACTGCTTTTTCTGAGACCCCTCTCTGACATGAAAACTTCATTTGTAAGGGGAGTCGAGGTGCACAAGAAATAAAACTCACACAGTATCCAGTGGGTTTGGATACCTAACTACAACTGTTTAGATCTAAGAGATATAAATGTATATTTGCATATTAAATATTTTGCCATTTTTACCTTCTGAGCAGAGCTGCCACTGTGGTTGTAGCTCTTGCCTCCCACTGCTGCAAGTCAAGCACTTGGGAAATGTCACTTTTTTTCTGGGTGACTTGCATATCTTCAGGTAAAAATGTTGTGCTGGGGCAGTAACACTGTCTGATACTTCAAGGCAGAATTAAATCAACAGTACTATGTATTTGTTCTCTGATTTTCAGCAAGCCCTGGCCTTATGCACCTTACAATTTCTGTAATGGCATAGAATAATACAGAAACCTACTGGTTTCTCTGCATTGACAGAGGCAGGTTTTTGTGAATGGAAAAAGTAGTATGTGAAGAAGCAATTACAGGCTATCATGATGTGCATGTGAAAGGTGGGAAATTCAGGTTATGGAGGTAATCCCAGTTCTAGCACATTTTAGTACTTGTTTCTGTAACCTTAACAGCCTTTTTTTAGGGTTCATGCACATGTATGGCCAGTGTTAGGGTGGGGAGATCCAGCACAGCCCCCAGCATGTGGTCTGGCTATGGAATGATGGAGTAGCTGGTGCTGAGGCTCTCTGGAGTGCTGGCAGTGGGAGCTGACAGCTCTGTCCACAGTGGCTGCAGGCAAATGGCTGGGCCAGTCTTTGATACATGGAATGGCCAAGCATTTAGTGTGGACATGCTGTAGTAATTGGTTTATTTAGCTGCGTTAATCAACATTGTGAGTGTAAACGTAGGCATTAACAGCTCTTTATAAAATTGGAAGACTCACTGTTAACAAGTATGAAGCCAGTAGTTACGGTGTGCCTGAAATTTCCCTGGAAGCCTCTGAGCTGTTGAATGATTGTTATTAATTTTCTGTCTTGTATTCTGCATAGAATTGCAGGGTACTTTAAAACCATTCTAACTTCTATAAATTAGCCTGATTTCCTTTAAGCTGAAAGGCTCTGAGCTAATTAATCCTCTGAGTAGCTGTTCACAGTACTAAGTTCACAGCTTAGCTGATCCGTTACCATTATGGTGTGAATTAATTCTATGGAATTGGTTAGCTTTCTCAGGGTGGGAACAGTGGTCCACCTGTGATACATCTCCATTGTGAAACTGTTTGTGGTTTTGTTGCCTTTTATTTTTTTAAAATTGTACATGAATAAACATATGTATTTATACATAGGCAAAATGAAAAAAGTAAAATTATCATTTTAAACTGTGGCCTACTTTTTATGTGTGCACTAATGAAACTCCTGTGGGAAGACTTCAGAGCATTATTATTTTCCTTGACAAAGATTGTGTGTTCCTTCAGTTGAAAAGGATGAGAAACCTTAATGACCATAAAGTCTGACTGTTGGTGTAAAGAAAAGATTGGTGGTCTTACAGATAGAATTAGGGTAAACATAAGAAAAAAAAGTCCTATATACAAAATTATATAGAGTACTTGCATAAAAGCAAACAAAAGGGATATAAAATGACACTATATATGCAATTGCAGGAATGGACTTTATAAGTTACAGGTAGAATTCTAAAACCTGAGCCATAGTATTCAGTAAGTTATAAGGAAAAATATGATAATAAAAAAAGGCTGTATCATGGAAGATATATTTTATATATCTGAGAGGAGATTAGTAAGATGGTGAAAGATGTCTGAAAAGGAGCTTGGAATACTTTGTGCAATTCAGGTTATTTTAGATATACTAGAAAGGACATTGTAGAACAAAGAAATGTACAAGCCAACAAAGGAATGACTCAAAAACCCCCCAAAAGCTCAAGTACATTAAACTTAAACAACATCTAGCAACTCCTGTGTGTATATATGCATTGAGAAGAAAAGATGAACAGTAGATTCTTATTGACATGCTGTAAAATTTAAAGCTATGTTCAAATATAAAACTAGACATACTTTCTGTGAAATGATTATTTCTTCCAAGCAGGAGATAAATTTGGGCATGAAATACCTTTTCTCTTGTGAGAAATATCCCTGTGAGCAACATTTTTTGTATGAGTTGTAGTGTAGGAGATCTTAGCTTCTACCATGAATTAGATTTCTATAGAAAACAAGAGAGTACCAAAAAACTCAAGTTATGTTAATATAAGTGGTGATTAACCTATTTTTAGTGCTTTTAAATATTTGTGCTAGATTTAGGATAAGATATCCAGTTTTCAGGGATAAATCCAGTAAGGGTTTCTCCTAGCTGAATATAGACTGAACTCTCTAAAGTGTTACATACAGATTCAGTACCTGTCTTAAGAGATCTGCAACTTGAAAAGCTGTCCAGTTCTCAAACTCCTCTTGAGATGGTAGTTTTGTGGTCATGCTTCTATCCAGGGAGAAAGACTTGATCTGCATGAGTAACACTGAACTCTTTCTTTACTGTTTTTCACTGACCTGATGTGAAATCCGAGGAGGAAGTCCTTTTTGCAACTATTTTCCTGTTTGCTCACTTAAAGTGAACGCCTGTAAAGGGTGATTTAGGAAGTACCGATGTTCTTGTGTGAGTGACTCCAGTATAAGGAAACTGGTTGTTATATCAACATATGCACATAGCTGTCATTACTGAGAAGTTGAAGTGTCTCATCTGCTATCCTTCAATTTTTCCTGCATGTATTTTCACTGTTACAGTGACTGACAGGTCAGTTATTGCCAGTGAATACCTTTTTGCTGTTTTCTGACTTGGCAGAACACTGAATCTGGCAAACTCAACTCCTGGAATTTCAGAAATAAGATTGAAGCTCTTGCATCTTAAATTTGGCCTGCTCAGAATAATCTTCCAGGTGCCTGGCTGGCATATTATGAAAAATTATGTTGAATTTTATAGTGCTTCGTAGCGTTCAATGTTCCATAGCATTGGCTGTGGGTTTTTCCAAGGGGGGCACCATCTTCCTGGGTGACAGGAGGCAGCAATACTCTCTTTCCACTGTATGCAGAACCAGAAGAGAGAGGTGCATGTATTCCTTAAGAAATTTTGCTTGCCCAGTTTGAGTGCAGGAGTGATTTTGTCAGTTGTAGATTCTTCATGTATTGTGAAGGTGGGAAGCAGCTGGGTAGGAGATGAGTGAGTTACAGGTTTAATGGTTGCTTACAGGAAACAACAAAATAACAGATGGCATCAGGTGTGAAACATGAATGATGTGGAGTGCAGATATTTGTGTGGTACAGGCTATTTGCTTACTGAGTAGGTGTAAGCAGTCCTAGTTCAGAACATCTCAAGGGCAAATTAAAAATAGTGCTCTAAGAATTTTTCAGTTCAGTGCGTGCTGCCAGCCGTGCTTGCTGCTCCTCCTCCTCCTGGTGCCCATCAGGTCAGGAGCATTTTCTGAAACACTGAGGTGCATGGAGCTGCTCCTGGCTGCCACGTGCTGTCACGTTCCTGCACTGCCTGGTGGGCTGCAGGATGAGCTGGAGCTCTGCCCTGCCAGCTCCCCCAGCTTGCTGTGCCCGGGCATTCTCTTTCTCCTACCTGCTTTCTCTCTGCTCTCCCCCAACACTAAATTGTGGCTAGTTCTTCTGGGTCGATGTTGCCTTAATTTGTATTCTAGGCTCTTAGGACTCTTAAAAGGCCAGTGTTTATGCAGTGCACTTCTCTTCACTGAGTGAGGCAGATTTATTTGGGAAGGCCATGCTCAGTTTTGTGCTCCCAAAGGGTCTGTAGCATAGGTGGTTAAACCTATGTGCTCCCAAAGGAACTTTAAGACTTGCAAGAAATAGTTTTCCATTTGTGTTTTGGTCAAATTAAACATAATGACAAGAGAAAAAAAGTAATAAAAACCAGGGACACGGGGAGGCTCATCTGGGATCCTGCATCTTGTCTCTTGATGCTGATGTTGCCCTTGGCTCAATCGATGCTGTAGGTTTCTGTCCTTAAGTGTAACAGAAATGGAGAATATTGTCATGCACTTCCACTTGCCTTCCACTACCAAGGGGATTATTTCAAGAATTGTTGGCTGCAGAACTCCAGATTTGATTACTGATTCTACTTAGTACCCTCATACTTCTAGTTCCTCTGTGTAATGTATCACCTCCCATGGTGTGATAAACCCAAATAAATATGTGCACTTGAACACAGGTTGGCTGTGAGGGCTGTAGTGGGGGGAATTCTTGAGCAGAATAGTAAGGCTTCCAGAGTTCCCCAGATACAGACAGGCCACAGAAATGATTTCTTTCCAAACTTCCAGGTGCTTACATAAAATTTTGAAGCAGACTGTAGATACCTGAATGTGAAACAGCACTAAGCCTAGGGCAGGTCAGGCTCGCTTGCTGCTTGAACATTCCCTGGAGCCTCCTGATCTGCTGTGGACACTGGCAGACTTAAAAATGTATTTGGGTACATGTGCAGAGAGTAATCTGCTATTTTAAAAACTTGTATCTTACTGGAGATATTAACACTTCTAATCTGTACTGTTTACAATTTCACTCCTCCAAAAAAAGGTAGAAATCTGATTCTATATATTAAGAAATCTCATTTTTTTGGAGCCCTAATCAAAAAAGATATCTAGTACTTGAGAACTACCAAATTTCAGAGGAATCTAAATGTGTGCACTTTATACACTAGGTATTTTGTCCTCTAAAGGGAAATTAATTCCCATACAGAACTTGTATATTGAGCAGAGTTAACACATCTTTACACTATATATTTACAAAAGTTCATTTCCTAGAGTCTGAAATGTGCAAGCAACGTAAAGAACAAGTTATTGCAGCCTACATCTCCTTGCCTTTTTGTAAATTAAGTTCTCAATTTGTGATTTCATAGAGATAGTTAAAAGGCAGTATAAAAACTGTTTCCTAGATCATACTACTGGCATTTCCTACTAAATACTCTCTATGTGTTCATGAACAGAAGCACTAAATGTGTTAAACTTATCTCAAAACTTTCAAAGTCAAGTTCTGCTTTGCAAAACCCTGTAGCAGCTGCAAGCAACTTGTTTTACTGGATGGAACGTTAGAATACTGCCCTCAGGAAAATATACTTGAGCAAAATAGCTCAATGAAATATTACTGTACAGAAAATATGAACCATTGTCCCTGTTTGTTTTTTCCCATCTTATACAAAAATAATGAAAGTAACATGACTTACCACATACTCTTTTTTTTTTCCTCCCAGGCGTACATGTTGGAGTTGATTCCAAATAAGTTAAAGGAGCAGTTTCTCATGTCTGCTCTTCCTCCTTAAACTGTCCCATATGTATTTTGTTGTTGTTAGTGTGATTGACAGGCTTGGCATTTACGGTGGGTGGGAGAAAAACCTTCTTAAAGTAAAAAGCTAGAATATACTCATAGTCTAAATAAGTCTACAAAGAATGTAGGAAAACGAAGTCTTGCTTACAGCTATCTGTCTAGAAGTTTGATAAAAGTCTTGCTAATTGGTTTTGTCTTTTTTCTTTTTTTCATTAAACAGGAAATAAAAATAGCAACATAATCAACAGAAATCACAGAGTCTGAAAGGGACTTGGAGAGATCTTGGCAGGGCTTCAGCGGAGACGCAGGATCAAACACAACTAGAGGAAGTTGGGTCTGTTTTAGAAATCAGTTTGGTAACCCATTTTTTAAACTGAATTCTTGGGGGTGCATCAGAATCTCACTACGTCCTTGAGTGGAACATAAGGAAGATGATCTATAATAAATTTTGTGCTCTACTGCTGGAGGGAGCAAAAGAAAATGTCTGTTTGTAAGGATAATTGCTGTCTAAGCACCAGATGGGCTTGACTAGGACATCCTCCTGTTTCTGAAGGAGCAAACCCAGTTTCATTAGCATTTGTTCATAAGTAGTGGTTTGGGAAACTCTTGTTAAGTCTTTTCACTTTCAGCACGCTCTTCAATTTGGTTGTGTCTTACTGAAAAATGAGGTGTCTATACTGGTCCCAATACACTGTTTATCCCATGGAAACCACTTCTGGCTCAGTGATATCCTGACAGACTTTATGAGTATGCTTGTTATGCAGCACCCGTGTTATTAACAAAATCCTGAATACAATTAAGACCAGGACAAACTCCTGTGGAACTCTACTTGAAATACTCTTTGAGTTTGGAAACGATTCACAGGGTATTTTCTCAATGAGCATCAGATGAGCTCTTACAACAGACAGTGCTTTAATCACATTTCTCTAGTTTGTACGTGACTATTTTTTTGTGGGACCTCATTAAAAGCATCAGTGATAATATGGGCCTTGTGCCCCTTCTCTAGGTAGCTATCATAATGAGGAAGGAAATGAGACTGGTTTGACACAGTTTGTTCCTGAAAAGTCAGTTTTTACTGCAGAAACAATTTATAGGTATATTGAGGCCCAACATTTGCATTGTATATTCGTGAGAATTGAAGTTGGGCTGCCTGTTCTGTAATTTGCTCTCCTCTGTTCCCCCTTCATGTTCAAGGGGAGATGTTTGCCCTTCTTTAGTTGTATGAGGTATGAAAATGCAGTTCCAGAGTCTTGAGTTTCCTTTGTGACTGAAGTAGATTATTTTTTATGATTTTGATAAATCAATTAAGGAGTTTTTCAGAGGCCAAAGAGAATTATGCCTGCCTAAGACCTTCATGATCTTTGAAAATCTCCTTATTTTCTGTCACAGTGGTTTCCTCCATCCTTGTTTCTGTGAGAGTATTCAGTACTGTAGCAGGGAGAATCACAGAACATAATACATCTGTGTTTGTCCAAAAGTTATGAAAGTTTTCATGTTATGAAATGGGCATGTAGGTTTTTTAGATGTCTGTTGTTCTAGTTTTGGTATGTGGCATTTCTTGGGATCACAAAAGACTGAGATCCAAAGAAGCCTCAAATAGAAAAAATACAAAAACAAACCCCAGACCCCAAAAAACTTGCTGAGAATGGTTAGTACCCTTGCTACACCATGGTTGTACACTGATTTGAAACCTATCATCTTTAAATCACTTCCACTATATACAGATTGCTGCATAAATATGCCCTTTTTCTTTATTTCAATCATTCTTCAACCCATTTTTGGGGCATGTAGTTTCAACTGAATTTTAATTATTGCCAAATGCTAGGGAATTTTGTTTGCATGTTTTGTCACAGAGGCTGGATACATGACATAAAACCCATTGTCTCAAGGACAATTGCTCTTTGTGTTATCACTCAACCTTCTGAAATCTTTTTATATGGCTTTTCAGTGTTAGTTTGACCTTCTCTTTGGATCTAGCAACAGATTCAGCTGTTATTCTAGAGAACTTTGCCACAATGAACCATGCATTAAAAATATACTTATTCTCATAGGTGTTTGTTTGTAACCTGGATTTTGCACCTAGTTTTCTTTATCTTTTCAAAAATTCATGTTTTTAACTA
>QWTY01015485.1:0-28007 GCA_008033365.1 Pseudorectes ferrugineus | reverse complement strand
TGAAAAGAAGATAAATTGAGTTATTCCATGTTTCTTAAAAATGGCATTCGAATGTGATAACAGCCACTCTTTTGCTTGTAAAACAAGACAAAGCCAAATTACTCTTTAAAATTATACGCCAGTCTGAAAGCCAAAGAATTTTAGTCCCTCTGTTTAGATCTCTTATTTAGCAAAACAGTTAAAGTCAGCCAGGCTTATTCACAGGACCTAATGTTTCTTCCTGAAAGCCAAGACTTGCAGTATGGCTTTTTAAAATGTTTTTCTGTTCAGTCTTCCCAGCAAGTGTCTTCTACCAGATCACCTTTCTGCGTGGGACTAAAACCCCAAGATTTCCTCTCAGGATCTGTATTTTGAAAATTGCTGCCTTTGAGCCACCAGGTAATTTTTGGTGCCCCAAACCAGCCTTCAACACATCCTTTTGGGTTCCCATGTATTTATTTCTTTGACCCTCTGCCTGCAAAGGAAAATAGACACCTCAAGAAGGCTCTTGAGGTTTGCTCTACAGCTCCCCTCTAGCACTGGCTATAGGCCAGACTTCTTAGGTGGGGCTTTATAACCCCAGGATGAACCAAGATAAATCTGTGGCACTAGCAAGAAGCTGGGAATGCAATACTTGCTTCCATTTCAGAAAATGGCAAGCAAAAATAAAGATGGATTTCTTGTGGCTACATGCAAATCCAAGATCTGAAGCTGTACCTAATAACTGCCTGGTCTCAGCCGCTGTTACTTCAGAGTCCTACATGATAAGGTCCTTAGACAGCACAATAATGGGTACAATAGAAATAAACTGCTTTTCCTACAAAAATCATAACCTTTGGGTTGGACATCATGGACATCATACATGTTGGCACAAACACTTGCATACAAGAAATGAGTTTCCTGCTTTTGACAGGTCTCTGTTTTGTCTTTCACCATGATTTGGCTCTTGTGAATATTGCTATTAGATGCTCCAAGCCATAAAAACTCTTTAGCAAAAATGTCCAATTTCCAGAGAATCCTTTTCCCTAGTACACACTAATGATGAAATACAGAGACTCCTCTAGTTCCTCTGTAAAGACTAGGAAAGGAAATTGAGCAGAGGAGAACTGCTCTTAACACAGCAGAAACATTTCCACACTCTCCTTTCCTCTGTCCAACTGGCAATGTTCTCATTTATGTCCAGTCCACAGATGCTTCTATAGGAACTGATTGCAAAATCCCTTAAGTTGAGACATATCTGTTTAACTTTAGTAATAAAATTAACATACTTTGGGGACAGGCACATAGAGAAAATGTTTGGTCTGAAGGGCTGGCTATGGAGCTGTGGGTGTATAATCAGGCCAGCTTTCCAGGAAAAAAAAGCTACATTTCCCAAAAGCCAACACAATCAAAACAGATTTTCCCTTTGAATTGGTTCAGTACCTCTTTATGCTGATCTTTCACACAGTTTTGCAGGTCATATAAGGAGTGGAGAAAACACAACTCTTTATTAGTTCCAACACTGTTAGGTGGCTGCTCATGCTGGCACTGCTCTTCTGGCTGACAAGGAATATCACCACACCCTAGAAAACGCATTACACAGTACAATGATTATGCATGTTAAAGAAAGAATCATTGCTGCAGGAAAAAGTAAGTCTTAATTAGAGAAGAGCAAATAAATTCATAATAGCGTCTCTCCCTTTAAACTTTCCCATAGTGTTTATTTCCAATTTTTAATGCATCTTTCTCGTTAGGATGTGGAAATTTCTAAGTTTCTCTGACAAACCCTTCTTTGCAGTACTTCACCTTACTTCACCAGTAGCTGGCAATGCCCAGTATTACCTGGGATGGTGTTTGTTTCCAGAGTGAATTATTTAAGAACAGTTCAGCTGGCCCATAGGATTTGACCCAATCTGCTTGGCATCATATGTTGTCTCTTAGAGGGGTCAGCATCAGATCTTCTTGAGGAACTGATAAGGTCTCAGTTGCTGCAACATGAAGCAGTTTAATTCCCACAGAGGACTCATCCTTGTCTTTACAGTCAGATATTTCCTATTAAGCCTGGAAGCTCAGTATTCCTTCTCTAATGTTGTCATGATCCATTCTAATTCTAGACATCCTCTTTGTCCATTTAGGTAAGCAATCTGCATTTAAGCTGAAAACTCCATATGTAGAATATTAAAATCACAAAGATGTGTTGGTTGGATTTTGGTTTGAATTTTTTAGTTTAAAAATTTTAATTTAAAAACTAAAATTTTTAGTTTTATTTGCTTCCGATAAATATTTTCCCTGGCAAACGCTGGGCGCTAAATGTTGTCAGAACCCGAACACAAATGAATGTTAGATACCACTCAACTCAAACTCAGTTTGCACATGTAAAGTAGTTTTTAATAAATTTCTTCCCCTTTTCTACTGATTGTCTAATAACGCCATGTTTTTACTGTATTTATTGGGCTTTTTGATTTATACCTTTCACCGTTTGACACTTTATGGCAAATCTGACTACTATATTTTGACAAGGTGGTTCCACTGAGAATTTAGAGCTTAAACAACAGGATTTTATTCCAGCCACCATTTTGTTTAATCAAGAATTAACATGACTTTCCAGCTTTCACCAATTCAATGCTGTACACACCTTCCCAAAGACTTTTGCTAGATTAATGAACATGTGGTTTGGCCTGAAGTACTGTGATACTGTGATTGTGTTTTTTGACATGCCTTGAGATTTCTGTCATGTGTTGCACAAGCCTCTTCTAATATGAGGGCTCTTGCAGTCACAAAGATTGATAACTTAAGATGATAAAACAACTACTGGGATAAGAATACCAGCTTCATATTTTCTGTATCTTAATAAAATTTGAATAGTTAAAGCAGAAATTTACGCCGCAGAAGCTAAACTCTCCTTCAAATTCCATTACACAAATCACAGTTGTTTATTACCCACAAAACTGCAGTGGAGAGATCTTTCTTTTGTAAAAGATTTAATAAATTTCTGACACTTCCAATCCTTTTAATTAAAACTGTTCTCATGACTCACTGAAGTCACTTTAAAATGTAGACGTATATCAAACTAGGTTGTGGATGTGCACTGATACTGTGATTTACTCTCAATTGCCGGCCAGACTTATCAGCTAAAACAATTTAAAACACATGGGAGTTTTGTTTTTCTCAACCACAAACAGGCAAAAGCAAAATGGATTTAACCCCTCCAGTTTGAGAGTTGCGTGGGATTTAGCCACACAGCTCTCATTAAAGTCAACAGAAGTTCAGTTCCATGGGTGTGGCGTGGCACCCTTCCACCTAACTCCTGTGAAGCTTTGTGTGTCTGTGGGGGCAGGATGGTGGGCAAAAATGCCTTATCTAGTGGGGTCACTGCCCTTATGCTGACTTCAGTGGAGCATCTGACCCGACACCTCGGCCAGCTACAACCCAGAAGGTGGACGGGCTGGTGGGCCAATATCCGAACGGTGCTTTCCCATTGAAAATATGGAGCAAGCAGAGTTTATGCCACTTCAGAATAACCCACTGCTTGTACATATCCTCAAAAACAGGCCACCTGTGACACATGAAACCTGTGAGAGATCAACGTCACCCCTTTACAGCAGCAGGAATCAAAGATTCAGATGAACTTCTTGAGGTCATTAACATAGTGCCAGCAAAGCACAGGAATTGCTGAGACCATTTAGTTGGCCAGCTTGGCCATAACAGCTGGTATGTTTATGCTCTGTAAAAGATCTGCTCCTTTTTTACATTTGAATGCAACTCAAGGTGTTGGTTGTTGTTCCTTAAAAGCCACAGGTGGAATCCTGGGCCCATGGAAGAACATGGGAACGCTGCCATGGAAGACTTCACCCCACATGTGGTGGTGAAGATTCCTAAAACAAACTTTCCTAGAGGGCAAAGACATTTTGAACTGTTTAAAAGGCTTGCAGCAATGTTTCAACTTGTCCCAAGCTGTATTGCCTTTTGCATATTTTCTCAGTTTTGAAGAGAGCTTGGGAAAGACTTCCAGGAACTGATATGTAAAAACAGGCTCTGACTTCTGCATTTCAGCATCTCCAGCAGCTCCTGCTGAGTTATTGGAGCACAGTTCTGGGCTCTGCCTCAAATCCTCTCTGTGGCCTGGGGTAAAGTTGCTTATTCTCTCTCTTCCTTAGTTTTCCAATTTTGAAGCCCAGCTGATAATGCTTCCTTTCTTCTGTGTCATGTCCTCTCCACAGAGACCATCAGCTCCAAGAGAGGGTCTCTGCTACAAGGCGGTGTTTGTTCTGTGCCTACAACACAGGGCTGGGATCCCACTGAAGGCTCTGGGGGTACCGGGCTCCAGGCCAAGATTCGGATAAGCTTGGCTTTTGGTTCAAACAAAGGTTCTCTCTCCTCGCAGGCCATCATATTCATTTATTTTGCCCTGTGGTGAAGTTAACGCTCCATCTGTGATGTCACAGTTGTTCCCATGACAACAGGTTTATGACTTCACTGTAAAGTCAAATGGAAGGAGAAGCTCAGGGACATGAAGGAAAGCTCTTATTCAAATCAGAAACATCTGACACAATAACAGAGAAGAGAAATGGCCAAGAAGGTACATTTCTTTTATTGTTATACATGTCTGTGGTTTCTTCTTAAGTTTTCAACAACGTGTACTTCTTCCATCACATGTTTTAATAGCTACTCTTCCACTTACGTTTCTTCAGTTAAAGATGTCCTCTTTCTTCTCTTAAATAAAAAAGTAAATTTAATACCGTTTGTTTAACTAGTTAATGAATGTCTTTGCCTTTTTTCAATTAGGTTTAATTTAATAGGACAAAATTTGGGCTTCAGTGTAGTCTTCCTTCTGATGCCAAATACGAATGATACTATTTCTGAACAAACAGGGGAATTGTTAAAACTGTGGCTTTCCGTACTTAGCAGAATAGGCTTTCAAAGAAGAAAATTTAAAAAAAAAAAAAAACCACATCAAAGATTTTTGAAACATGGATTAAAAAAAAAATAAAGATGCAAGGAGGCAAAGCTATTATGGAATAGAAGTAAGTATTGGGCAGGGTAATGTGCAGACTCAGAAGCTTTTCATTCCATGGTTTTTCTTTGTTTGCTGTTTGCTTTTTCCTTGAACACCAATCTACTTAAACACAAATGTCTCCCCATGGATGAAGGTGCCACCAAGGTACAGACGACAAAGTGGCACTGATACGGCTCAGTGTTTGTCCAGTGTGGGAACTTTCACAGGAGATGTCCCTCCTGTAGTGTCAATAAGAATTCCCAGGAGCATCTAAAGGTGGAGATGATGCCTGAAGAAAGCCTGTTAAGTTACCGTCCAGCCTTGTTAGCAAGTCTAAACACATAAAGCAGTCACCTTAAAGACCCCGAGAGCCACACTTAAAAGAGGATGGATAGCAAAGCTGAAGTTACACATTGCAGTTTGCTTCACTGAAATTACTGGATAATTCTTGCCAATAATGAAACCTTTAAAGTTTCGGTTGAAAAGTGTTCAGGTAGCTCCTGTGCAACCCAAACTGGCTGGATTTAGCATGTTATGTCTCCGCTTGGTTCACAGATAGTTGATTGAATTAGTTAATTAAGGCTGGAATTTTCAAAGAAGCCACAGGAATTAGGTAACCAAATTCAACGAGATTTGGGTACTTAACTCCCTTAGACTCCTTTGAAAAGGCCGGCTATAAATGTTCACCTCTTTAGTTGCAATTATTTGTACTTGCAGGATTATGAGTGCAGCTGTTTATAAATGCAGAACCGAGGTTGCAAAAGCAGACATGGCATGAGAACAGAGATCCATGCATAGCACAGTACATAAATGTTTACAAGCAGTGGCCATACATTTAAACCATCCTTAAAGTGAAAATACCAGTAGAGCTAGTAATAACTCTGAAGCCAGTGAGAGCTTCTTAAGCTTACCTAATTAAAATCACCTAGTTATACACACTCAAATATACATGTGCACAAACTTATAATATATATATGTACATATACATATGCACATATAAAAGTATATGCATGTCTATAAAGAGCCAGATGTGAACATGGGTGCAGACAGTTGTTTGTTTCTGTGTGCAATTTTTTCTTTGCAAAACAGTAAATTGTAATAGTATTTGCTCCTGGGAAAAGGGGTGGCTCATCTGCTGTGGCCATGTCCATGATCTTATCCAAGTATGTGAGGAAACACCTTTCTAACAGGTATAATACAGGCAGGATGGAGGCAACTCTTCTTTAGGCAACACAGGAGGAAGCAGAAGTATCAACTGGAACAGTAACCATCTGATTAAGAAGCAAAAATAACAGCCTACAAATACTCTAACAAAACAACCCTTTAATCAACAGAAGCGGTCACCCTGTTGTTGTACTTGATTGCAAGGCCAAAGGACAAAACCAAAGGCTGTTTGGTAAGGGCTCAGGGTGTTAATAACCAAAATATGGCACAGCCAACCAATACACCTGTGGTGCTGGCTCCCACTAAAGCCATTGGAGCTACCCAGTGGCATTTTGAGGTGAGCAGGTAGACCTTGACCTTGCTGAGGACAATGAAACGATGTGGGGTTGCTTTTCCTGAACACAGCCCAGGGCTTTAATCCCATGGCTGCATCCTCCCTCCAAGGCGTCTGCCATCACCACTGCTGCCAAAGGGAAAGTTCATTTGGCCTAAATGAGACAGATGAGCTTCTTATCCAGCAAAACACCCTCAGACGTGAGTAACCTTAGGCCCACAAATGATGCTGGGACTACTCACAATCTCAGGGATACACATGGGCTTAGGATCTTTGTAATGAAGGGAGTCTCAAAAAGGAGGATATATCCTGAGACCAAACAAGTGGGAATGAAGAGCATCCAGCCAGATCCTATTCATTAGTGGACAGCAATTGTTTTTCTACTAAAAGTTGCCAGGACTTTAATTCCATGTGTTCACAGCAAGATTGTTGGCCCATAAACAAATTCAAAATATACAGAAGATCAATTCCTTCGTATAAGGAGGGTCGGTGACTTTCCATTAGAGTGAGTCACTGAGCTCTCCAAACCCTCAAGGTGTAGTAGAGCAAATAAAAATGTGGTTAGCTGAGGAATGCAAACAGATATATACAGCACATATAGAACTTTAGCTTCACTCCAGCATCCATATGTGGCCATAAAATAAGGCCTCTTAAATGTAAAATGTATAGATTTCCCTCTGCAACAAAGGCATAAAATATTTCACTCCCAAACAAGTATTTGAGCATACGAACATGATCTTTCACTTCATCTAGGACTACCCACCCAGTAAACCAAGCTGTATTCTTTCTGGGTGGCTCAGAGAATAGCATATTACAGTGGAAACACCCATTTATTTCATTTACTGCCATTTATAATATTTTCCACTATTTGCAGATAATGAATTCATCCACTTTTTGCCAAGATTATGCAGCCTGTTTTATAGCCAAAATTATCCAGAATCCTTCTAAAAATGTGTTACCCTTCATTTTCCATGATTGCTTAGTGGTTCTCTTGGAGCAGGACCAAGATCAACCGTATTAACAATGCACAGCAATAACTGAACTGTCATGCTCCTACTCTCCTAGCAGCAGGAAGAGTGCCATCGAGCTGGTCCCTGAAGTACGCGCGGCTCCAGAGCATAACTGTTCAGGTTAATTAAAGCCATTAGATGAGAAATGAGGAATTACTTTTGGAGTTCTTTCCTCTGCATATCCTACACTGCTCTTCTCATAAAGGTAGATCCATTTCAGATTATCTGATGTCTTCTTGGCGCCGCTGCCTCTTCGGTTCTCCAGGATAAATTGTGCTTGTAGAACAGAGCACAGCGGAGACCTGCGGTGTGTAACAGCGCTGCACAGACCCAGCTGCTGGCCCTGGGAAGATGGACACACACCTGGAACATCACACACCACGAGGAGCCTTTTCCAATCCAACAGAGGATGGAACAGGCACTCCACGACCAAGCCCACGCACAGAGCACCGCACCAAGGCACAAGCAAGGCAAGCAGGAAAAGGTGGAAAGGGACAAGTCCTTTGTGAAATGATGTGTATTGGGTTAGGGCTGACTTTTTAGCAGAGAACTTCCCGCTCCCTTCACTGGCTCGGCAGTGCTGGCATGCTATGGAGGGTGGAGCTGCAGCACCATTCCCTCCCCGCTCCGCAAGGGAAGAGGAGAAACAGGCCGGCCACATCTGCTCTTCCCTTGTGCAGTGTCTGGCAGCCTGCAAATCCCATGCAGGGGAGAAAGAGGGCTCCTTGCCATCACCAGGCTCAACAGCTGGGCCCAGCATGTAAGATGAAGCACATGCAAATCTTTGCAGGAATTCCTTACTGCTCAGCCTGAGGGTTTGATCTTGGAGTCAAGGAAATCTAGCTCAGGACCTTGCATGAAAGAAGCAATGCCTGCCCAGAGGTTCCACTGGTCAGTGTTAGCAGTGATAACAGAAGGAATCACACTAAAACTAGAAAAAAAAGAAAAAAAGCTAAACAAAACAAACTCGTGTTCATTTTTTAGAATTTTACACAAAAAAGAAAATGAGTGCAATAAATATCCTAACAGCCAAACAGTCCTTGTTTCTTAACATTATCACTATTTTCTTTGGCACCTCTGGGAATCTCTTAGCGGGAGCTATGAGGAAGGAGAAACTCTGTCTCAGCAAGAGGCTCTGTAGCAGCTAAAATCTGTTCTTCACCCAAATGAGCTGCAAGACTGAAGCTGAGCAGCCAGTGCTGAACAAGTTAACCAGCCACCATGTGTGACTTGGGAACCAGGGAGGCAGGGGAACCTCACAGCAGGTTGAGTTACGGCCACTGGAACAAAAACAGGTTGTCATGGCATAACTGAAGATTTCTCAGCACTGACAACTGACAGCACTGCAATAAATATTAATGCTCCAAACTCCTACTTGGATTCTCATAAATACTGCAGACTTTGCCAGGAACTCCTTTCCCTTTGGCCACTCCATTATTCAGTTTTACCACACGTAGATGGTTGGGGCCTTTATAATTTCTCCCTTCCTCCACAGGCAACACCACTTTACCTCTTCATCCAGAGCAGGCTCTGCCACATCACCCAATCTGGCTTGGCCGAGACTTCTCCAGCCAACCCAAAATACACAGATTTTTTGGGCTCCCTCCCATTTACATCTTGAGGATAAATACTCATCCAGTTGATCTCAATGGAGCAGGATCTCAGCTGATTAGCTTTATCCAGAGAGGTTTGTTTAATCTTAATATCTGTCTCTCTTTCTCTCGCCTTTTTCTTTTTTCTTTTTTTTTTTCCAGGCTCTTTGATTCCCTCTCTGGTTCTTCTCAGGGTCTCCAAGTTTCAGGCACTTCTCTAAACACCCTCTAATGTTTTGATTTTTGATGGTTAAATTTAAACAAAACTTAAAAGCTTTTTCCAACCATTTTTACTCATTCTCAGAGTCATTTATCAATCCCATAGAGAGCCTAGATTCCCCCTATATAAATGGATCACCCTCTTCATGTGTATCTAATGTGTAACCTCCTTTATTCCACAAAGGCAAGAGTCTGGCCTCTTCCTTCTGGGTAAAGCAACTAGAGGCCACTGAATCCTTCCTGCTCACAACATGATCGCTTCTAGGATAAGTCCTGCCAGACCCACCAATAAGGTTACAACCAGCCCAGCTCCGGGCTTTCGAGGCAGTTCGGGTGCCCTCAAGGATGCTGCAATGTATTCCGGCTGCAAAGGTTTGCATCTGATTTGTCCTGGCCCAAAAGGCCCTGTGTGGTTGACACCCCAGTCAGGACAGCTGCATTCCAACTCTTCCCATGTCCAAGGTGTACTTCCTTTCAAAGCCCAGCCCCAGGCTATGCATGCTGCTCCTCTTGTCAGTCCAGTTCCCCTGGCAGAGATTCTGACTTGCACTTCTTGCACTTACGGGAATCGCAGAGGCACATGAGAAGGAAATGTGTGGCCTCTCAAATCCTCTAAACGTTGTCCAGCTGCCACTAAAAAGGTACCCTGACTTGAAATATTTTTTTTTATTTTATTTTTTAATAGACAACTACTCCGTGCTTTTGTACAAAGCCATAGGAATTTTATTCTTGGACCAGCAGATAACCACAGCACATCTCTCCCAAGTTTCCAACCCCACAACCACTTTTCTTAATTTTGAAACTTTAAAGGAAGAATGCTGCTTTGGCTTCACAATTTTGCACAACTTGCTAGAACCAGGGGAGAATGTTACAATACCAAGCCACATGAAATGGAAACATTTGAACAGACCTTTGGGCTGGATCCCTTGCTTCCACCAAGCTGCATTCAACCCATGACTGAAGAGTGTCTGGCTTGGGTAAAAGACAGTTTTCAGCCTCAAGTCCTGGTGGCCAGCAGGAACGGTTTGACCTGCCAGTGCAATTAAGAACTGCCTCAAATCTACTCAGAATTGTGTCCCTGACTCAGGAGCTCCTGGGGACTTCCTGACAGCTGGAGATAGCTGAAGTCCTACATGCTGTGCTGTACTCAGTGCCCTCGCTGCCATGAACAGTTCTTTCCTAACACCTTTGGCAGGAGGCTCCCGAATCTGGCTCCATGGGGTTCACTGCCAGCATAGCAATGCAAGGAGACCACAACAGTTCCAAGGAACCGTTTCCCCTAAGAGGAAATGAAAAGAGAGACTGAAGGCACTGGCAAGCCATATATTAGACATTTTGGTTAAAGCAGCTAGACTGCACTTTGGAACAACTACTTTTTGCAGAGAGCTTTGTTCTCCTCCTGCATCCATCGTATCCCCATTATTCATTGCTCCAGCTATAGACAGTGCTTTTAGTTTAATCCTCCAAATTGTCCTTTTCTATCACAATTTTCCACACCACAACAAGGCTTAAAATACAAAAGAGGCGTTTAAGTGATGTTCTTCTCCTGGAGACCAGCTGGCTCAGACATCGCATTTCAGAAGGACACAGCCCAGTTATGAGAACAATATAGGAATGTGTATGGAGAAAATCATGGTTAGCAGGAATGAAAACCAGAGATTCACGAGGGATGGACTTCCACATGACAGAACTGTATTGGCCTGTGCACAGCTCAGATACTCTCAGAGTAGAGTTGCTTTTATGGGCACAGCCCTTGACCACCTGAGCTACCCCATCTCAGGCTGATCTTCCTTAGGCTGGGCTGCTCTGCTTCCCAGAGCAGAGCTAGCCATTCCCTGGTCCCTCCTCCCTTGAGAGGAGTAGGCAGAAACAACCCAGTATTAGTTAGGTCAGGAGCCCATGCCATAGTGCTCATCCTCCAACATCATTTCAAATAAAATCCCCCAGGCCTGGATTTGAAAACACTTTACAACACAATTGCTACAAATACAGAGAGAAGCCAAGAGCAGGAGCAGAATGAATCTATGAAATGGAGGCAAGGAAAGAGAGATATGATTTCAACTGAAATGCAGAATTGATGTGGAGATAAAGAAAGACTTCACAGGTGGCTGGAGCTGTAAGAAGCCTCTTGCTCTGAAGCCGGTCATATTGGATAAAGAGAGAAAAGTTTTGGGATAATAACTGGGCTTCACAAGGACTCAGAAAAAAGTTCTTTGCAGCAGATCAGAGATTCCTCTCATGGAGAGGCAGACTGCAGGTGAGCCCTTAGATGATGCTGAAAGTGAGAAAGATCCTGCCTTTAAACCTGTTGGAAGTTGCCTGATAAAGTACTGACAGACACACAAACCCTCCTGCAGGATCAGTGCCTGAGCACTTACTCAGCCATCTCAAGTGGGTTTTGCAACCTTGCCTGAATCTGTGTGGCCTCTGCTTTGTTGTGATCAGTACCCCAGACTGACCAGTCTCAGTGACCTCAGAAGTGTCCCCATGGTGGCAGTCACATCTGTAAGTCACAGCACAGATGTACCAGTGACTTTGCAAATCCCCCCCAACAGTTACTTTGTCCTCCTTAGCTTTGCATGCTTGGAAATGGCTGAGAAAAACCTACAGAATAATGCCTTCTGAAATGGCTTTTAAGGGCTCCTTTTTGTCAGATTCCTCACCTGCTCTGTCAGGATGTTCTTTCAATGCCTTTCATATTTCCCATGAAAGACCATAAGCTCCCAAAGCCCCAGCATATCTGCCATCTCAGCACTATCAGGAAAGAGCTGATGAGAAGATGATTGTCAGAGATGATTACAAGGACTTTACAAACACAGGAAAGCATGTTCTGCATTAATTGCTAATCTATTTCAGCCAATTTGGCACCATGACAAATGCAACTGGTTGTATCTAACAAGCCGGGGGATCGGGAATAATTCTGTTTCAGTACAGTATGTCCAGGGAGAAGAATCAACCACTAATCCCAGGTGACTAGTTCCTTTATAAATATATTAGCAACATAATGGAAGGCTTTTTAATGGGATTATAACCACACAAGCAGACCCCAAGCAGCTGCTCTGCTACTCAAAAGGAACATGGCTGACAATAAGATTTAAGAAACTGAATGAGGGGAAAAGGAAAAACCTCTGGCATGGCACTCTTAAATGACCTTGCTGCTTAAAAGGAATTGGAACGTGTTGCATACATGAAAAGAAAATCAAATATGCTTAAAGCAATCTCTTTGGGCATGCTCATCACTACCTTCTCCCACTGATCCTCTGTCAAAAGCAGAGAAAATGGCCAAATCAAGGAGAACTCATCTTTTCATATACTAGGGACAGATTTTAAAGCCAAAAAGATTTTGCTCACACACTGAGTAACCAAGGGGTCATTGTCAAGGATGGCAGGGCCCATATATTGTAAGACAACCTTTGTGTTATACCCTCTGCAGAGCTGAAATAACTCTTCATTCTGAGACCAATTTATCAGCTCAGTGATGTGGAGATATAAGTGTGCAAGAAGATCTTTGGGGGTGTGTGTGAGTGTGTGTATATGGGTTGGACTCTGTGATCTTCACGACTGGACTAGACAATCTTTAAAGGTACCTTCCAAGCCCACTTATTCTATATATAAATATATATAAATGTGCATACAAGAAAAAGGGACAGCCATGAGGCAGCCACTGGGAATGACCCTGTTGTGGCAAGAGCAAGAGAAGACAGAAATGTCATTCAGAAATCCCTCTTGATATATTTTACAGGACTGTCAAAATCACAGCTCTAAATTCTATTCATGGTAATACCTGGATTGTCTTTATTACCGTCACTTTAACAGAGAGGTGTAAAGATGGCACTGAAACTTTAAAACTAAAGAAATCTTTATTTTTTTTTAAGTCAATGAAATAATGAAAGACAACTGTGTCTGTATAAACAGCACATGCACCACAAAATATAATACTTATCTATTTTTTGAGTCCTCACTTGTTTGCAGCTCAATGGCTGGGATTTGGCTCTGTGGCTTTGAAAGGAACACAGTATGGTACAAAACAACTGTTATGGAGTACAAGCACTTGCAGCATGTAGCTGCTCTAGCAAGGACTATTTAGGCAGCTTAACCTTAGCATAACAAAAATCACTTCTGAAGTCCAGGTATAATTTGTGCAGCTCTGAAATTCTGTTAGCAGAGGCCCTTAGTCAGGGTGGCAGAATGACCTGCAAGAGTATTTAAGCATTCCTTTACCACCAAAGTACACCTTACATCCCTCTAAAACGCTTTTGTTAGAAGCAGCTAAAACAAAGGCCACTGGTACTAACAAAATATCCCCAGTGACTTCAGTGGCTTGGGATCAGACCTACGCGTTATTCTTGAACACCTCTTAAACTTTCAGGGCTTGACCTTGGGATGCCCTGGCACCAGTCCAGGTGACACTGTACCTCCTTTCAAAGAGCTGCATGGAGCACTCACCTCGATCTCCTGTTCCCAACACTGCTGAGCCCATCACGGTGGCACAGGAAGTGTTTAAGATACATCTTTCTGTCCATATGCATCATCAGCAAGGATACCAAGGCATGTAAGGGTCCAACTGGCCTCAATTTTCACGGCTCTGATGGCAAGTTAACAAGGTTCAATGAACTCTTTCTGTGCTTCGTGGATTCTTCATGCAACACCAAATATTGGCAAGTACCTAACTGCGTCTTCCAAAACAATTTCCAACTGTGTGAGTGCATCACTTCCAGCCAAGTAACCTGAGTGTCTTCCTGCCTTTTCTGTAGGACATTAATCACAGCTATGAAAGCTCCTCATCTTGAGTCTAGCGGGTGAAAATGCTTCTGTAGTGCCCATCCACGATCCCCTGACACATTTACATTTTGCTAATGATAAGCTCTGGCTGCCATGTGCTAAAAATACCGTGACTGTGGAGAGTATTAAGTGTATCTCTAGTGCCTGAATCAGGAGAGCAGTTAATGCTGTGATTAAGTCCATGGCTAGTCAGGACAAGACAGCTTATGTTAAAGAGAGCTAAGTATGTTTGGTGGTACCATCCTATAACACCAACTTCCAGAACTGGGTCTGTACCAAGACTGTGGAAGGATACCCTTAAGGAGCTAAAAGCCACCAAAAACCCAGCTGTCTGGTGGTCAAAGGATAAGATGTGCTTCATCAAAAAATGTACCAACCAGTGTAATTTTAAATTTAGGTAATTTTTTAAAAAATCTAAACACAAGGACTACACTCTACACGTTTCTCCTCCTAAAGTAAGAATGAAAAAGTCTGCATGAGCTATTAGGCACACTGAATAACACACTGCTGGCAGGACACTCAGAGAAGAGTTATAGGTGCCTATTAGAGTCCATACAAAACCGACTAACAAATGTTGGAATTAAAAACGAAGGCTTGCAGGGAGACAGGGGCTTTGAGCAGTACAGTATTTCAGATCATCTTACTGAAAGCTTCAAAATGTCATCGGCTTTCAGTCTGAAATGCGTCAGCAATCGTTTCATTTTTATCAAAACACAATTAGGCTGTGGTGAATGACAGCATAAATCTGAAATAGGAAAGATACAGGATGAAAGACCACCAGGGTGGAACATAACTGTAAACCTCTCCATAAAACTGCATTTGAGTTCTGATCATATACACAGGAACTCCTTTAAATGATCCAGCAAGAGTCTTAACTCACTGACTTCCAAAGAAAGTGTTACCAATTAAGTGGGAGAAACTTTAACAGTCAATTTTAATTACGCTAAGAGATTCACCAATCAATTCCCAGCTCAAGCTGAAGTTTTTACTAGCAATGACTGGAACCAATTTACGTGCTTTTATGTTGCGTCTAGACTTTAATAAATGGTCTAAGCACAGAGCAATTCTATGCCAGTATCGAACAGTTTTCATGTATGCTGAGAAATGCACCAGGTTCTCTAAAATTCTCCAGTCTTTGTGCTTTGAAACGTTCCCCTGAGGAATGGGTGCAGAGCTCACCAGCACAGTACATAAACACCACTGTGGGCATTGCTTACCACGCAGAGCAAGGTAGCGATGCCACAGAGTGTCCTGCAGCTCGTGGCTTCCATGTAACAGGCACAAAGTGTGCAGAGCCAGCTCTTCTCTTCAGAGTGAAATAGAATTGCTTTGCTATTGCTATAGGAACAAGACATTGCTCCTGTTAGTATTAACCCAAGTTTATTAGCCTGAAAAATATCTAAACAATATAGAGGCACCCAGGACAGCTACAAATATTTGACCGATGGCCCAGAAAGGTACATCCAGGCAATCCTTTGAACACCTACAAACCTTATCTTTCTGTTCTGCCATCCCTTCTCTGGACCTCTCACAGTCCTGATTAAGCTGTGGGCTGCTGTGCTAAGGGACCTGAGCATCCAGTCAGCCCAGCAGCTCTGATACAGGCGAATGAAGCACCTGGTTGAGAGATGAAATGTTTAAGCATGGCAGAGCCTGCTGCAGCACACTCAGTAGTGCTCCGGCTGTAGGAGACTCACCACTGCGGCACCACTTTGATCATTGCTGTAGGTCATGGAATCACTCTGAAGCCAAAACAGTCTTGTTAAAAAATTAAGTTGAATTACCATTTAGGGAGCTCTGTTGCTTTTTTTTTCCCCTTCTCTCCCTCCCTTCCTTCTTTTTAAACACGCCTGTCAGGAGTGTGAAATTGTGTGCATTTATCACTACCCTGCTGAGCAAAGCTTGTTAAATTAAGAAAGACTTCTTTAATTAAATGGATTGATAAACATTCCTATACTTGTATTCAGAAGCCACTGTATATAGTTTTAATTTTTAGAAACTGTAGTTATGCAGAGCCTCTTAGGTTGTTTCCTGCTGGATGATGTCAGACTAATAAAACTCCAGGCAGTCCTGCATGCCAGAGGTCTGGCAAAGTTGGGCATCCTGTCTTCAGGAAGCAACACAAGGATTTACCTGCTACTGTGTTTTAGGAAGAAGCAGCAAACAACTCTGGAAGTGCTGCACCAACTCGGCTGCCACCAGAGGTAACAGCCATGACACCCAGGAAGGGCTGTTTTCCATTTTGCAGTAGCACAGAGGTCATGTGCAGCAATGGGCAGAGGGAGCCCCACCTCTGGTGGTTCTCCCACCAGCTGGACAAAGAGATCCAGGCTGTGGGGCCACATGCACCGACACAGCAGGCACCTGCATACAGGGCTGGGTATGCCCTGGAGGCCACTGCTTTGGCCAGCACATCTTGAGCATTGTCTCTGAAGCCATTCTAAATCTGCAACATGAAGTAGGACTCTTCTCTTAAGTACAGTAAAAATATACAGGAAAAACTCTGCTTCGGGGACAGGACAATGTGGGCAAACAGGATTAAAGGAAGGAAGGGAAGGGAAAAACTAATGAATGAGGCTACACATCTAAGAACAGCCAGCAGGCTGGTGCCAGAGCTCAGACCAGCACCTGCCAGCCTGGTTCCCTGCTCTGTTCACAGGAGTGGCTTATCCAAGGTGTTGTTCACGACTGCTGCCAGAATGAGCAAAGCAGACTTGTACTCAGGCAGCTGAAGTCTTGACTTGACAAAACACCCCTTGCTCTCAAGGATTAATTTTGCTGAATGGCAATAATAGCTTGTAAAAACCAAATAAACCCCAATGCACTGCGTGTTGCAGGGTGCTGGGATTGGACAGGGAACTGTAAGCAATGCTTTTTGCAAAGACGGGGAGTGTTATTCATCGTAGTTGTCTGTGGTGGGCAATTTGGTCCCCTTTCAGGGAACTCACTCTAACACAGGATCCCTGCCAGCATAAAGAGCTGGCCAAAGCATTGTGCTTTTCAAAGTGGAAGGATTTTCTTCCCTTCTGTCTCCTTCAGAAAACATACCAAACTCTGGCAGTCACAACGATCTCTGTTGCTGAAAATAAATTACTAGCAATTAAAAATCTTCTGCTTCTTGCACACTTCCATAACACAGAATGATATACAATGTGAAGATTCACAGCCTTTTGAGGAAGCATCGTGATCTCCAGCCCTGACCTTCCGAATACCATAGGCCAAAGCACTTCACTTCGTGGTCGCTCCCTCCAGCCCAGATCCTGCGGCTGAACGGTAGCAAGTCATTCAGAAAGACATTCATCTTGATTTATGGCTACCAGTCCTGATGGGAGAATGCCACACAAAGCAGTTCCTGTCTTGAGCTTCGTGGAATGAATTGTAGAGTTAAACTGGTTCACGGGTTTGAAATGCCTGTAATCCAGAAAGATTCTCTCTCCGGTTCCAGGCGGAAATAGTGCGTAGGTGGCTTATAAAACTTCCTTTCCACAGTGACCCCAAATCTAAGAAAATGGTCAGAATCCCTTGTGTTGCTTCAAAGGCTCAATTGTTACTCAGGCCAGCTAGTTAGCCATGGAAAAAACTATATTCAGTTCTTCAATCTGTGACATAGCTAAGATAAACACGGTGAAAAATTGTGATTGTTTACTCAAATTCTTCCTCTGCTGAGAGAAATCGTAATGCCACTTTTCAGTGCATTGATTGCTTATGGTTCCCATGCCACAATTTTTAAATCCGAGGTGCTAATTTTGCTGCCAGACACATACATGGGTAATAGATTTTCTTTATAGGAGTTACAAAACAGGTGGAGGATATCCTGGTCCCAGTGAAGTTACCAGGAGTTTTGCCAGTCTGTATCCAGCAGGGCAGTCAACCCCTATGGGAAGAATACCCATTCCAGTACCAGCACAGGTACCAATTCCAGCACTGATTGAGGAGAGAAAAGTAATCCTTTTACTAGCATAAGGAAGTTTTCTGTTTCATGACTGTAAATCCCCGTCAAGTTCAACGTCTGAAATGTTCCAGTTTTATTTAGGAGAGGCTACATAAGCCTGCACCCCCATACAGCCCTGGGATGTGGCTGTTGCTGTATACGTGCACATGGCTGTGTCTAACAACACATCTCCTCACACTGCTATGTTATATGAGATATAAAGCATTAATCATTCAGATGCCAGAAGGTCATTTATTAAGTTACAAGGCCCTTCAGATTCAGTCAATAGCCATTCCATTTCAACATGGAGTGTGCCTACCAAGCACACATATGCCCCATGGAAGTGTACTTTACAATGCAAAGCGTTGGCTGCAGCTTCATGTTTACCCTTTCAAGTGATGTAAACCTGAGAATAAATCCACCTGTCGCCCTATCTTCAATGAGGTCACCAAAAAACCTCCCTTCTATTTGCAAACAGCTTAGTGGCTACCGAAGAGCAGTCACCAATAAACTTATTCCAAACAAAGATTAAATCCTGATTAATCACTGAGAAGGGTTAAATCTAAGGAGAGTGCCAGCCACTGAAAAGTCGGATTATACTGTAGTAATTATTGCAAACTTCCACACTGGGGCTAACTAGAATTGAACAAAAGAAGATTTAAAAAGTTGTAAAAAATAAAGTGAAAGGCTATAAAATTGAAGAAAGAAAATAATAAAGAACAACAAGATAGACAGGGAATCAGGAAAGATAACAATAATGACTTAATCAAACAAAGTATGTATTTAGGTGATAACCTGGGGATGGGAAAAAAGGTCAGGTCTGAGTAAGTCCTTTGAATACAGATGAACACTACTATCCTGTGGGTTTTTTTAAAATTAACAGAGTATCAAACCACCAAAGTCCAGTCAGAGATTTGGGAGCACACAACTTTCTCTGGGATAAAATCTTCTGGTTTGAGGGAGCAAAAATGGATCCAAGGAAGCAGATGCTGAAAGAAAAAGGACCTTCCCAAATTCTTATGGGAAACTTCTTAGTAGGCAACAGCCTGGATGTTTTTGACCTGGGTTAGCCCTAACCAGAGCTGGGTATGAAGTTCTCTACCCACCCAAACTTGAGAAATGCCGCCTTTAATAAACTGTAAGGAATATAAACCAGCACAGATTTTAATGAAAAACCAAAACAACTGTCGCCCTAGTCCAATAGCCTTGAGCTACACATTCTACATAAGTAACTCAATAGAATTATGCATCTTGATCCTATTATTTGATCAGAATCAAACTTTTTTAAAGTTTAAAAAAAAAGCAAACACAAACTAAAGAAAGAGAGAAAAATAACCCAACACAAGTGATCCCTATGTTGATCAAGCACCATGAGCTGAGCTCTGGGTCTTTTTGGTAAAAGCAGTTCCATGAGCAATCCTGGGATCTTTCCCATTGTGCTCCACCACTGTAAATTGAATTGCTGGTGAACTACATAATACAACGTGGTGTTTGCAAAGCCACTGAGACCTGGCTTTACTCCACTCCTATTACATCAGTAAGAGTTTGACAATTAAATTCAATAGTAGAAAAGGTAAACTACAGTCTCGTGGTTTTTTCAGTAGGATTTCCTAAATAAGACTGGCTAATACTGTAGGGACATGTATGGGATGTTGTTTGCTGGATCAGTTACAGTGACGATCTTTTTTATGATTTGACCATAATGATAAACACATCTGTCTTAGGCAGGGACTGTTATTTAAGGATTGGAGAATGAGGCGTTTTGCTTGAAGCATTTGCTCAAATGATGTGTTTTTCTTTGACTTTTTCTTTCTATTTTTGATAAGGCAAGATCAGGAAGAGGAGAGAGAGAGGGAGAGACAGAAAGAGGGAAGAGGAGGGAGGAGAAGAAAGAAAGAGAGGATGAAAGAGAAAGCAAGCAAGTGCTAAAGAAAAGAAGAAAGACAAAAAAACAGGAAGAAAGAAAAAGGAAAGAAGACAAGCAAAGCAAGCAGCTGGTGCTGAAAGTGAGCAAGACTCTTTCTCTCTCATTTTCTTCTGTCTTTTAATAAATCATTGTAGCAGCTTTGTGACAGGTCTCTGTTATCCATAATGCCCAAGCAAACAGCTTTTCTTTCAGCCTCTATTCAGCTGGCTGCCAGGGAAGCAGGACTGCAGGCAGGAAACTTCAGTGGCTCAGCCTGCTCCCCTGTAATTCAATTAGAAAAGCAAGCATGAAGTCAATATTCATTGCGCCCGGCCAGGACTGCGCAGCACAATGAAATGATAATGAGAAAGTTCACAAAGGAGACGGGCTTAATGATAAGTTTTTAAAGAGGTGCTGCAGCGGGTGACCCTCTGTACAACTGGCAAACACACACGGGCATATGGGTCTTTACCCTCAGGGATTTACCCTCATCCCTCACCATCTGTATCCAGGGCAGACGGCTGATTGTGAATCCAAGGGAATCTCATGATATACTGTCTTAGGTTGCCCCATTCAGCTGCTTTGCATCTCTGAAGGGAAAGAAGATGTGTTTCTTAAACACCCAGGCCCCAGAGGAACACATACAACTTGCTGGATCACAGGCAATGCAGTTTCAAGTGACACAGAGCTGTGACTCCCAAGCCCAGCAGGGATGTTGGGCCTGTGGAGCACAGATCAAGGAAATCATGAGAGAGAACTTCCAACACTTCATGGAAGTGCAGAAGATGAAGAACTGCACCCTTGTGCTTTCAGAACAAGGCAGCACTGGGTCCTACAGCTGTGAGAACTTGGAGCATTTGTGCTTTCAACTGATCAGAACTGGGTAAATAAATGCTGGACTTAATTCTGCAGCTCCCTCTCGAAGAGATCTCCCACTGGAGAAGGTCTCTACAGGATTTCCTTTCTTCTCCTTTTAGCACTTTGCTGGTGACAATAAAATATGTAGTTATTTATTTTGTAAACATCAGTGTTATTTAGTTTTAAAAATAATGAATGATTGAAGCAGTAATTAAAAAACAGCATTGTGTGTACAAGCCCAGAGCTGCCTTGTTCTAATTTTGCTTCGGGATTCAGCATTCCAGATATTACTGAATTTGTTCCTTTTAAAATTACTTCTGTGGTAAAGCCCAGGGCCCCTCACAAAGTGACTTGGGTCTCATTCTTTTCAGTGCTCTACAGAAAGAGCCAGTGGCCCCAAGTCTAAGCAGGCAAACATGAGAAACAGAAAGTTTTTCTTTTCTTCTCCTTTAACAAAAGGCAAATAGGGCACACACAGCTTATATAAGTTCCCTGAGGTCACACAGGGTGTCAGTGACAGAGTCACAAATTGAATTCAGATTCTCAGGCTCTCAGTCTCAGCTCGTGTCATATTGTAGTTCAGGGCACTCCAAACTTTTAATGTAATTTTCAGAAACATGTTGTAATTTCCCTAAATTAATCTCTCATCCTAATGTGCATGAACATTCCACATATCCCCAACATCTGTAACGGCTGCTTGATATGCTGGTAAATAATTAATACAATTCAACAGCAGGATGTTTTCTCAAAATCAGGAGGTATTTTTCAACATTGCTGATGACAACACCCCATTTTTTACTTCAGAACCCAACAAAAAGGAAGTCAATTTTGCCATTCTTCCTGATTCAAAAAGCCTCCAACTGCTAATAACAGAAGTGAATTGCTTCATCTGCAGTAGGAAGCTCTTCATGTCCTATTGGGCCAGTTCTTCAGCTGCTACAAACCCACAGAGCTTCACTGGAGGCAGTTTGGCTTTGTCAAGTCACACGAGCTGAGGGCAGATGTGTTTGTGTTTCACTGCCCACTGAATCTTCCTCTGAGACTGATCCAATCTCTGCATCTCAAACAGAGGATGGAGCACTCCCCACAACTGGAGCTGTACGCAGGGATGGAACAGGTAGAACAGGTTGGCTGGATGCCTCTTACACCCATCACTCTTCTCCAGAAATCCCCATGGGGAAAGGCAGAGGTAAATACCAGAAGTGGCGAGCCTGTCCCAACAAGCCATGCCAATGTCCCGGCCTAAACACCCACCCCTCTGGAATATTCCACGGGATAACAGCAAAGCATCTGGGAACAAGCTGCTTTCTGCTGACACAGACCAAGAGATGTGAAAAAAGGGAAGGGTTTTATCTCTAAAGCTGCACACACTTAGAGCTGCTTCTGCTGTTCACAATTTACAACAATTTTCTTGCCCCAACAGCAATTTGTTGGATTTTGCTAGTATTTTGAAGGGTTAGAGACCCTTGGTGGACATGAACCCCTTCTCCTGGCAGAAGAGATCTGATGCACAGAACAGATCAGATCGGAAGAAAACAGATGAACATTCATGTCTATAAGCAATTACGTCAACAAAGGGCCAGATCCCAGGACTTTTCCTTTTGGTTAATGTGCAACTGTCTAATAGAGTCGAGAAAAAGGGGTAGGATAGCCACATCTTTCCTAGGTGTTTGTGTTCATTCTTCCTATTATGTAGAAGGCCAGATAAGGTAAGAAATGCTAGCCACTTTAGATGTATATACATAACATAATTATACTCTCCCTATGTTTTACCAAGCATATAAACACCAATTTTCACAACCAAATGCAAATTTTGGGTGCTCTCCAAAGGCCCAATATGTAGGATGGAGCCCTCACTCCTCAAAACAGCTGGAGGTCAAATGTCCCTGTGTAACTCCTGCATGAAGCTGGTGGAAGTAAACACAAAAACTTCCCCTTTCTTATTTTAGAGGCAGCACTCTCACTCTTATGTAACGAAGGCAAAATCTGTTGAGGTCAGGGATTCAGAGTCACCAGCTTCATCCACTAAAACAGCCTTTGCCTCTCGGTGACAGCCCTGGGAAGTTCACAAGACACTGCAGAAATCTCTCTCCCCTGAGTTATCACTCGTCCATGTCAGACCCCGCAATCCTGTTTTATGCTCTGTGCTTTGACGGGAGACGTCGTCTGCACAATATCCTCAGCTGAGAATTGGGTTTTGCTGGAGACATTAATGCATGTAATTGGCACATGCTTTTCTGGAGTATTTCTATCAGCTTTCAAAGATAGAGACAGCAAAATCTCTCCTCCACTCATCAAGGAAATGCTTAAAGCATCAAGTGGGGAATTCCAGGCCGGCTTAGACATGGTACTTACTTTACATTTTCTCAGGCAGCAAGGTAATGTGGGACTAGGACTGTCACAGTGTTTATTTTGAGTTCCCTGGTGAGAAAAACATTTTACACTTGTCCTCTATGGTTGAAGCCTCCCTCCCCTCCTGGGGAACTCAGGCTATCTCTGCCACTCATGCAGCTGCTGATACTTGACTTGGCCCCACTGAACACACAACTGAAGTCAGTTATCCCAGGCCAGGCTTTAACTTCCACAAGGTTAAGGTAAAATCATCCTCTTTTCTCCCCCGAGGTCATAGTCCTCATTAGAGATGAGCTCAAAACTCATAAGCTCAACTCCAAGAAAAGTACTTGGTAAAGAGAAAAATCCTTCTCAAAGTTCTGCATCTCTCTAGTTCCTGACATACTGATTTCAGTCCTGAACAAGGTAATCTCAAAATGGAAGAAGTGAGAAAAATATATGCAAAAGGGAAAAGGTGGTGCTGTAATTAAGTGATTAGCCTGACCAGGGTTTAATTTCAAACACTGACAGACATAAGACTGCTTTGTATGTGTGGGCAGGTGGAGCTGTGAGCTCTCTTCACTGTGCCATTTTAAGAATAAATGAGAGTTGATAACACTTTTCTCCCATTCTTTGCTTTGATTGTCTGTGTTTAGAGGCAGATGTTTTTTATTTGATCAGCAAGTAGCTTGCACAACAGCCCTCTCATCTTCGGAGAGATCGCTGTGCTGTGATACAGCTTTTATTTGAGCACTGCAGAACACACCCAGATGACAAGGAATGTAACGCACCTCTAGGCTCTGTGCAACCTTCCAGCAAAAAGGCTTGAATTTGGAGGTGGAGACAAGATGATCTAGGCACAGGTTATAGTCAAAGACCGACAAAATTGCATGCTGAAGTCAGTCCAGCAGAGAAATTACAGAAACACAGAATGGAGAGTCTATTTATGTTATTAATAATAAAGGTACCGCAACCAGTGAGCTCAGAGCGATGCAATTACAAGGAGACATGCAGTGTACACAAGCAGGAATCCTTATCAGATTGTTTGGTCTATCTTTTCCATTTAAAAGTGATGTTTAAACTGTGTTTATAGACAAAAGAACTGATCAATGAACCTGTCATTTGGTCATGAGTAACATGGAAAAAAGTAATCAGGTGATGAAAATATTGCTAGTTCTCCATTTGAGGAATAAAATGAAGACACTTCAAAAAGATTTTGACAAAACTTTGTGCATCAGCAAAGTCAAATGTTACCGCTTTGAAAATTTCTCAGAAACAAACATCTCTAAAGTTATTCAGAAATGAGATTTTCTGAAGGTAAAATAACTGGAAAAAAACAAAACCAAAGATTTACTATTATTTAAGCTTTTCAGCTGCTCCCTAAGAAAATAAACTCGGAGTTAAACAAAAACTTCACTGTTTTTCTACAAAATAAATAACAGTAACATTATACCTACTAAACAGGAATCAGCTGTATAAACAGTTTACCTGCCTCTGATGGCATCAACTATAGAAAGAATTTCTGGGCAACTATATTCAAAGGAGGAATAGCCCAAGTCATGGTAATCATTGTATCTCAATGTATAATAAATGTGATACAGTAAGTATGAGGGAAAACTACTTTAAAAATTCATCATCTTGATGATCTTCCCATTTTATACTTGAAAATGATGATAATTGCCACACTCTTCTCCTGCTTGTCACTTTAAACTTGTCCAATAGTTGCCATCATGAGCCTATAATTCAAAATTTGACTGTCTTTAGCCAGCTAATTTCAGTTCATTTATTTCTGAAACATGGGTGTCTGATTTTCCACATTCATTCCCTTCACCCACAAACAGACAGATGTTACATGCCATCTGAAAAAATTTTGCAGCTTGGAAACAAACCCCTGTTTCTGTCATGTAGTCCCCCTGGATTCTTTGATTAATTTCCATAAACTAAATCTGACAAGCTCATGGGCCTCACATCAACCAAGCAAGTGAAGAAGACAAAAAAAATTAATCAATCATATTCACTGTATCATTCTCTGCAAAGCTGAGCTCTAACAACTCTACGATCAAACAATTTGCAGTTGTGAACAGTAATAAATGGGAGCCTTTGAAATATGTCAACATGGCAGAAATCTATCTTCCCCCTACTCTCGTCCTTCCCACCAGCTCAGCATATGTAAAGTTTTAGGTAGGGCATGTTCAAGTTGTTCCCACAATATAGAACTGAAAAATGTATGCTGCTGCGGAACAGAGGCATGTGGAATAAATATTTTATGTGCTCAAGAGCTTAGAAATGGATTGTAGGCTGCATGTGTATTACAGATTCGTGACAGCATAGCTGGATCCATCAGGTGCACGAGGAGAAATGATCCTGATGGACACAGATGGCTTTCAGGAGCTGCCTCTACAGCCTTATTTATAGCAGCCAACCCGTCGGTGTTCTGGTTCAGCTCCTGACAAAAGGATATATGACCATCTCTGCTAACGGGGCCGCAGCTACAGCAGGAGCACATCAGCTGTACAGCATATGATATTTGCAACTGAGAAATCACCCAGCACAAATCTGGCACGAGATCTAGGGGTAGAGGCTGGACGTGCAGGGATTACTTCCATTATTCTCTAAGGCAGTACTCTATGAAGAATGAAAAGGGCTTGACTCTACCTTGCCCCAGATTTTCTGCTGTCACCCTCATCAAAGCAACCACAATGAAAAACCTTCTCCCTTCAGTCTTGGATACTGATATGTTTCACACTACTTTGAGAACAGCTTTGTTTAGTAAACAAGTCCCTTGAAATAACAAACTTGCTTCCTCTCATACGATTTCACCTTTATCACACCGGTAGTCACTTGTCCTTTAGAGGATTTGCAATTGGAGCTGAATGCTGAATTCCTCTTCATGCTTCTTTGGACCAGATCCCCAGCTGACACAAACTAACTTAACACCCATGTCACAAAATATTCCCACACTTGTGCCAGCTGAAGATCCAGGATTTGTTTGCCAATGTGGGTGTTGCTCCACAGTACCACTATTTCTGGTCCAAGTAATTCCTAACATTATGGTCATTTACCACACTACCAGGCACAAAAGGGAGAGAGTAACCACCAGGAGCAAACCTTTTTTTGTGATTCTCTAGAACACGTGCATGTAGTTAATATATGGTCAACAGAAAAAAAAAAAAGATACAGGGATATGGCCATAAATATATCCTGTAATTATCTTAACCTGCTGCTTTGGGACAGATTTCACTGTTCACTTGCCTCAGATGCTCTCCTGCCTCCTTCCTCACACCCTGAGCGCTGTCAGTTTGCTGTCAGCTTTACAGTATCAGGAGTGTGATCTCTCCGTGGGTACCCTGCTCAGTGTCATTTAAACTGGCCAATCTGCAAGGCCACCAAGGTCAAGGAACTATCAGGAGTAAGGTTTCTTAAGTGCAACGTGTGAGACACCATCTGACACTGTTTATAGATAGACTTAGCCTCTTATTGACCACAAGATAGAAGTTAAAAGCATTACTTTGGGAGTTCAAATGTGTTAACCTCTGAAGTGATGTTTGAATTAGGGTTATAAAGGGCCTAAAGTTTTGATCAGAGGCTTGGAGAATAAAAAGGATTTGGAAAAATGTTAGAGCAGGATCAGAGTAGCTACACTGAGTGTGCCAACTACTATATTATTGTTGATTTAATTGAGTCCATCTATCAGGTCTGTGCATTATGTGATCCAGTTCCAAAGATGTTTCCCTGCTGCAGCTGACAAAATACAGACTATACACTTCAAATGCAGTTGTCGGTCTGTAAAACAGGCAGTTACAAAACATGCTGGCTGCTCCAGCAATCAATAATGGGAAGGGCAGTGTACGTTGGATTAACTCCCAAACAATTAAATACTTGCCAGTGTAAAGTAAAAAACGACGCAAGGCCAGGCCAAGAGCTTGTTCACTGTTTGGCAGCTCACAGCATTACAAACACTGATGGTTTAATAATCGGGGAAAATTAACAAAGCTGGAACAGCAAAAGTATTTTCTGAGAGGTTTTCTGATGAACACACTGAAGAGGTAACAAATACACCTTGCCTTGAATTGTATCCACACGACACCTGGAATTCCTGACGCAGTTTTCCTGGAAGCTGACTCACAAAGGAGGAGGTTAGATACTTGTCATGGATTGCATATACAGACTATGAAGACACCTCACCACCTTCAGCAAAAGAAAAAATGCCTCTTACCCAGAGAGGAGGCACTTAACAGCTTAAATATTTTGGAACACTGGCCTTGAATTGAGAGTGAACAATCCAGCCCAGCCCTGAGAAGAAGGGAAGGAAAGTGTAATGTCAGAATGCAGCAAAGTCCAGTTGCTCCCTAAGGGACTGAGCCTGATGACACAGCCAGGGACAGGCCAGAGAGCTGAGCAGGGCAGATCCAGGGTGACAGCCCAGGGTCAGCCCTGAGCCCAGACCACCAGCCAAGTGCACGGAGAGCTGAGGCCAGCCCAGGCCAGCAGACTGCAGGTAGGGCCTGGCACAGCAGTGCCCGAGGCCAGCGAGGGCACGGCTGTGACAAAACTGAAGAGCAGCATCCTATGGCATCACGGGGGCAACAAGTGACAGCCCCAGCTGGGCTGAACTGCAGCCCTGAGCCATGTACAGGAATGTTAGTGGAAGCCTTAGGAAAGGCAGGCAGGGCCAATAAGGCCCATTAATGCAATTTTTTGCTTAAGAATTACACCATTTTTCAATATGAAATTACCTCATGTTGACACTTTGAGCACTGTTATTACAGAATCAGAGAAAATGCTGTGTTGGAAGGGACCCACAAGGATCATTGAGTCCAACTCTCAGCCCTGTGCAGGACACCCCAAGAGTCACACCATGTGCCTGAGAGCATTTTTTAAATGCTTCTTGAACTCTCTCAGGTTGGTGCTGTGACCACTTCTCTG
>QWTY01015482.1:13335-27467 GCA_008033365.1 Pseudorectes ferrugineus | reverse complement strand
AATATAAGGAAGATATATCATTCAAGTGACATGAAATAAATCTCATTAGTACAGACTCCACAGTAATTTAACCAAGACAGTGTCTTTTAGATTGATTAAACGAAAATCAAAGGAAAATACGTGCTAGTTTATCTGCAAAGTAAGAACAATTGCAAAAGATAAAGTATCTAAAATAAAGAAACCTTAAAATCCCAGTTATGGCCTCATACAATATTCACATTATATTTTATATCTAAAATATTTGATTCTGACCCTTTTGATCCCACCTATGTTCAATTTGTCAATAGAAATAAAACTGAATATGGTCAGTTGATTAAATTTAAAGAGCACAAGCTGTAACTCTGTATTACGTGGTTTTCAACATAACAGGTCTAAATTCTGGCAGCATGATCCCTAAACTCTCATTTATACCAGAGACTACATGCTGTCTATTGTAAAGAAACCTCAATTCTAAAGCAAGTCTCAGAATCATGTACAAGAGCATAAATACACAAAAAGTGGGGGCATAAATCTCAGAGATTCAAAGTAAATGGAAAATAAAAAGGGTGAATGAGAGGCATGGATTGTTTTCCTGATTTCTAAGTGTTTGGTTTAAACTCAGAAATATAAGTATGCAAGGAGTGGAAATGGTCCAAAACACAGTCTTTGGCTGTACTAGAAAATAAGTCCAGTAAGGACTTTTTTCTCCTTCAGATGAAGAGAGTAGTGTCTTTTCCAGGTGAGTTGGTGTCTCTATTTGTTTTCAGATTTACAAGACATCTTATGATGTCATGGAGCTGAATACCAATATCACATCCTGAAAATAGCAGTACAAATGCATTTCAACAAGGCAGAATGGCAATTTGGGGATAGTAGAACTGGTGCCTAAGCTGAGTTTTAAGTGGTGATTCTTATACTTCTATGATAGAGGCAGATATTCATCCCCAGGTAGGGGCAGTAATTATGCCATGCATAAAGGACTGCATTCAAAGACAAAAAACAAATCAGAGATAGCAAAGATTTTTCCCCTTAAATCATTCAGAAACATTCAGGAACACAACTTCAACAGTATTGTCCATTGACTGTTAATAACACTGATACAGACCTAGGTTGCAGCCCACTTTTTCCTAAGTCAGTGCATCCTGAATTTCAAGTGTTTCTCTTTCTTCTGGAATTCAGATCCAGTGTTTTCTTGGGATGTGAGTGTTTTCTCTCTTTGCCAATTTGGTATGCAACACATGGGCAAGGTGAGGGAAGTAAAAGGAAGGATTTTGGAAAGTTTGCATAGGTTTGAGCAGTGCAGACTTGATGAATTTCCTTTACCTTTCTTTTTTGCAAGTAGAATATTTTTGTGACAATTTGATTCATATAGATACAAATTTAAGCAAGTTTAAGTGATGAACCATTACAAATTGCAACCCATTTGTATCTCTGTAGTGGGCATGTCAGATCACATGGGCAAATACACTTTAATATCCACAATACATGTAATGAAAATTAATCACTTGTAATAGAGTAAACAAGGAACAAAGTCTGTAATCTTTAAAATAAAATGGGAATGCTTTTGTTGTTGAACTTTGACACAGTTCTTTCATGTTAGTTCATGTGTTCAACTGCGTTCTCCTTAGTCTGTTCTTATTTTTAAAGAACTCCAATAGTTTGAATTTTCCCACTAGTATAGCGTAACTTGAAATTTTTGTTTCCTAATTTCCTGTTAAAGCAAGTAACCATACCTGAAGAATTGCTTCCTCAGACTTCTGCCCTCCAAGTTTAAACATGCCGAGGCTGATAGACAGCAACTGAAATCTACTGTATAACATCATAATGCCATAGCAACAGAGAGGAGATCATATTTTGCAAACAAAATTGGCAGCTAGATGAGACTTGCTATCAGTGGCCATGCCATTCCTACAAAATGGTTTGAAAAACATTATGATATGGCAACACAGATTAAAGCCTCTGGATCAGTGTGCAGCAAATTCACTAGCTGGCACTAAAGAAGACTTCAGTTGAACTTTCAACACAGTTATGAGAAAAAAAATCCCTTTTCCTTCAATAGGAAGAACACAATTTTATCTTTCTCCTTCTCTTTTTTTTTCCCCTGCATGCTTCGTTTTGTAGTTTTGGTTTTTCATGAGTTTCTTTTAACAATCTCATCAGAAGACACCGGTCATTTAATTTATTGAAGCAAAGTAACTGTCTCATTGGTTAGGACCATATAATACAATGAGTTGAAAATCAGGAAGGTGTATATCTGAATTATTCTTATTTGTTGATCTGTCATTTATTTGTCAGCTTTCTGATGGAATAGGTTAAAAAATGTTCCTACTGCACATTGAAATGCAAGTTAACCACTTTCAATCTATCATATTTTTACTTGCACTATTTTTAACTACACAGCTGAGTTTCAACTCTGATACTATTTCACATTCAGATGCAGAATGCTGCTGGATAAAATGCATTGGCTACTTGTTGTTGAATTGATTAGTATTGAAAATTAGCCTCAAATAAACCCTTCCCTCAAACATATATATATATATAAAAATCCTGAATTGATCCATATTTTTAAATAGTTCTATATTTATAACAAAAATAATGATAATAATCATTGTAAGGACTTGGAGAGAAGCAGAGTTATCTCAATATAATAGGACAAATCTAGTACAGAGGAATTAAGTTAAAAAAACCCCAAAATCATTGTAGCTGTGAATCTGTCCAGGAGCCCTGAAAATATGTTTTAAAAGGAATGTTTGTGTAATTTAACACACTATCTTAATCCTGTGACTCTTTCTTATTTAACTGGCAAATATGGAAACGCCATGAGCACACTTTTTTCACCACTTTATCAAAAGTTGGTGAACAGTACAATTAAGTAACAAACAATGTGTTCCATACAAAGAAAATACGTAGTGGATATTAAATTGGGGGTCAAAAAATCCCCAGCAGTATATGGACTGCTCTGTCAGAACACATTTAAGATTCATTATAAGCTCCAAGTTCTTCCTCCCATTTCATGTAAAATATCCAAATCTACTGTTGCCATGAAGCTTGGTTATACTGTGCGTAGTATACCATCATGACGCATATGTGACATTTGTTAAGTGTCATTTGTTTTTTTCAATAGCAACATACACTCACTGTACACCAACATGTTAGATAGCTTTCTCTGCTCTTTATTTTTACCTTCATTATTGTTAGTAATGTACTACTTAAGGTTATTTTGTGCTGCTGTTGCAAATTCATTGTTCATTTTCTTATTTAGGGAGCTTTCCAAATTGTATTTATTTTTAACGCTACAGCTTCTTTTGGATTTGTCATTATTTTGTTTACATGTGATATTAGTCTGTTTAAACATATTGTTATATATGTTATCTAAAAAAGGTTGTCAGTTATAAGCATAGGCAGAAATAATGTGCATGATGTAGGGGGTCAGACAGGATGATTTCAAGATCAGATATTGGACATTAAATTACTAACAAAGAAGACAAATGAGGGGAAAGAAAATAATAAGTAATTCCCTTAATAATTTTCCCCTTTTACAATGACACATAGTATTAAGTTGGATATTCAATGATCCTTGTTACTGAAATTTGAGCTCCAAGCGTATTTTATTTTGTGGATAGGCAGAAAAGATTGCTATGTTATTAAGACAGGTACAAGGTTATAAAGCAATTATATGGAAAAAGCTGTGTTCTCCTACTTCTGAAAATTAAACTTCTGATTAGTTTAATCATCCATTTTTGTTGATGAAATATCCTTAACCTTTCGCTACAATAAATGTGCACTTATACACCCACTCACATGAGTAAGCAGTTCAGAAATAGCAAATGGAAAGAAAGGTAAAAGAGGATAAGAAGGAACAAAGAGCTTTTATTCCTCATGTTGTCTAATAGATAACATTTTCTTTCTGTTGCTACATCAGATGGAATTGGGGTTGTCAGCTTCTCTTGAGATGTGTTCTCTGTTTCAAATCAATTCATAGTTGTCCTGATGAGAAGTATGGTTGCTAGACACATGAAAAATCTTGGCTCAAAGATCCATCAGTGTTATTGATTTGCTAGATTAACATATCAGGATGGAAAGAAAGAGGAACATAAATGAAAAAGAATCCCAGGAGTAATGCTCAGAAAACCTGCTTTACACAGTTTTACAACTACAGTCCTACTAGATGTTTTTCTAGTCTATCCCTTGTGCAGCTTTCCACTGATATTATTAATGTGTTTGGTATTATCAATATTGTCAATTGATATTAATAGTATATTTACAGGCAAACACTTTGCATTTACACAATTGAGTAAGTTTTCAGTCTCTGTAAGATCACTTGCCATGCCTGAAAGATGGATGGACTTCACAGTATGTTTAGCAAGAGGTTGAATTCAGAAAGCTGCAGTGGGTTTTGCCTCTGCACGTACCCCTACACTAATCTTAGAGTTTTACAGCTTTGTGCATTCTAATTACTCTTGTAATTCCTTGGTGTTTCTGGCTACTATCATCACAGCTCCATGCTTTTATTTTTGGATAGTCAGTTCAGAAAGAATATAAATATAAAGGTACAGCGGCAGGTAAATAGAGTGATTGGTGATGTGGAAAAGCTTTCAGCAGGAGAAGAATTAAATAAGAGAAATTCAGCTCTAAGGAGAGTGATGTGTTGAAATTCATCCCTGCCTTGGTCTTTTACACTCCTTAGATTTCACAAAAAACAATCGCTTCCATGTTCTTTTGGCCTGCTATAATCTGAGGACACTTATGAAAACAAAAGCCAAAAATCAAGAAAGCAGAGAGAGAGTATAGCACTGCTGTGGGTTGATAGTGAGTTATAACATCCAGGAAGTATCTACAAACAAAAAAAGCAGTGTTTGTGGATTGTCTCATGTAACAGTGCTTTGTACAAATCTTTGAGTCACAACGGTTGAGAGAAAGAGAAGCCACTCATAAAATTCTTAGCGGTTAAGATAAATAAAAAGACAGCTTTCCCTTGTCATCATCTGAATACAGTATTTATATTTCAGCCAGATCCACCCAACCAAACTACTTATCAAAGTAAGTGACATGACCTTTAAGGAAAACACCTTTCATTTCTAAATCTAGAGCATAAATTGACAACATAAAGAAGAAGAAATGACAGAATTGTAAAAGATAATGCCATATTTACAAGCAATATGGAAGGATGAGTGAATTGCTACACTCAATATATAAGAATACCTGTTTTGATACCTAAATATTTGAGTATTTGGTAATCCAGCCCTACTGAATGTCTTAATAAAACTGCTCCAAAGGATGATCTTCATAACATTTTCTTACACAGGTCAAATTGACTTTCATTTTGTGTACATTTGGCATATAGGAAGAGTGGTCTTTTAGTGGTGATAATGAGTACATAATATTTCTCTCAAAATTAAACACATATGGAAAGTTATGGCCTGATAACTCTACTTGTCTAACATACATAGCATTCCTTCAACATGTTAACACAGTTGCACAGACACCTGCTATTAGGATGAATACACTTTGCAACTGAGACAGTCTAGGCTTTAGCTGTGACTGAAGGAGAGAGAATACGATTCCCTTCTCTATCCTAATCCACATCTTCCTCATTTCTTCTGCTTCCTTATATGTCTTTGGCTTTCTTCCAGTCTTCTCTCAGAATATTAAATTCCGTTCCTAACACACTCTTAAAAAGACACTCCTCACATTTTTTTAGTTTTATTTTCTTGAGGTTCAACAGCTGAACTGTTTGAAACCAAGATCTATCAGCTTCCAGAGCCAGTCTGAAAAGAGGCTGGAGTACAAAGCCAGGATATCTTTCCATGAAGCTAGACCAGGTTCTTCTTATTTCAGCAATGGGAAAACACCAGTCTGGGTAAAGTCATTGTTGTGTAAACTTACAGATTTCTAGTCAGAAAAATGAAACACGATGGGATCCAAATGAAATCAGTCTAATATCACTTAAATGCTGTCATCCAGATTGTGCAGAGGGGGAAGCCAATACATGATAAATATATACTTTCTACAATTACGCCTTAATAATTTTTTGCAATGAGAATGTGAGTTTTCCATGTTTTTGGTCTTTTGACTTATTTAGAAAGTTATCTTTGATTATGGCCAACATGCTGCCAGTTGGCGGATGAATGTACCTCTTCATGTAGTTGTTTGATGGTCTTTATTAGCACTACTTGAAAAAGATTCCATGCTGCATGTGCAAGTGAACAGTCACGGTTACTAAATTATATTGACTGCCTACCTGCAACTACAAGGTCTAACCAAACTGGACACACAAGATATTTCCATCAGTTTCTACAAAGTTCATTATGTCACTGTTAATTTTTATTCTCCATAAGAAGAGGGGATTAGCATAATTCCTCTTAGGGGACTAAATAGCATCTTAATGTTATACGTCAATTCCTGTATTTTGTCCAAGCCTGAGTCGCTCTGAATTTAAAAACTGATACTCAGATGTACAAACAATGTCAGGGTTGTCACAATTTATTGAACAGCCGTACTTCAGAATACAGTATTCTGTATCATATAGTATCACCAATGAAATAAAATAGCAAATGCATAAGGCAAATGAGAAAATTCCAAAACATGCACCACATTGGAAAAGCTGGTAGTTTAAGCAGTTATTGTGTCATTACCTAAGCCATTATAGCTACCATCCATTTCTTCAGCTGTTTTTCATACTGTCTACTCTTTACCTCTGTGACTTTAACTCCTGGCCACCTTCTTGACACCAAAATATACTTTAGTCACAACAGTTTTCCTTCTGGTTTTGGGTTTGTTGATTTGTTGGGTTTTGTTTTGGGGTTTTTTTGCATACATATGCTAAAATGCATTTTGAAGATTCTTTTCTTGTCTCAGGTGGGAATCTTATTATTGACTTAGGTGGACTCAGTCAGACTATAATGGCTTCAAAGGGACATATGAGAGAAGTCATTTAACCACTCTTCTAACTGCAGTTAGAAAATGTCACATGAACTTACCAAAACCAAACAAAATCATACATATTTTAGGGGACATTTCAAGGTGCTGTGCACAAAGACCAGAAATCATAAGAATAACTGAGCTCAGATTTCAGCTGTCTCTCAAGAACGCCTTTTGCATTTGTATGGTTTTCCTAAAGCAGTCTTCATACTGAAATATAGGTTTTATAGTACTTGCCAAGGTAGTTCTTTATGTTACTAATTTTACTATGTAATCCCATTGCACTGAGGAATCCTCAGGATAGGCACCATTCATAAGATTACAGGTAAAAATAGACCAGAATAGGGATCAAGAACAGAAACACAAAGTAAATGGCCTAAAATCATTCAGAAAGTCAACAGCAAGAATGGGACTTAGATTTGGAAGTGCTTGTTCCCAATTCAATGCATATCTTCCTCTGTGGATTGCACTGATGTTCTATGTCTTACTCTTCTCCAGGGAAAACCTCCTTTCCCCAGGTGGCTCAGCAGCACATGACATGGAATAGGAGACACCCAAAGGCCATGATAGGCTCTAGGGGAACAGATTATAATGGCTTGGCACCTTTCCACCTTGGGTACAGGCCCAAGCAGAGTTCGAATAATTACTTGAAAACTTTGCCTCATCTTACTGAAATATTCCACAAATACCAATTCTCTGTCGAATTGCCTTCACAGTAGAGACACTAGGAGAGCTAGGGTGATACCTTAAAGCCATCTAAACATTGATGGGGCACTTGCAACCACAGATACGATTCACTGTGTGCAGCTGTAATATCATTCTGTACCGTAAATGGCAACTCCTTCAAGCAAAAGTATATCCATGCTCCTGTGCACTTATCTGTTCTTTTCTCCTTGGGACAGAGCCAGGATTGAAAATATTGATGTAAGGAGAAAAAAGCAAAAAAAAAAAAAAAAAGCAGCAGAACTTTCACAAGAAGCAGTTTCCCCACCCCCCTCTGCCAACAGAAGCAAACTCTGCCAAAGCAGTGCTCTTTCTTCCCCACATAGAAATGAGGCACAAGGATTTGAGACTTCAGCAATCTTTTCTTTTTTTTTTTTTTTCCCACAGGAAAAAAAGAATTCCTCATTTATTGTTGTGAGAAATAAAAATTCCTTGTGCTTGTGCATCAGGGGTTTTTATCATGGTATTATATTCAGAAATAGAATAGGGTATATCTGTTGATCCATTTGAAGCTCACTCTATCTCACAGTTAATGAGAATGCTCTTCTAGGTTTCTATTAAACTCCTTCAGCATTTACTTATGTTCTGATATAAAGTAAAGGGCTTTACAGCTCTTTAAAAAGCAGAATTTACCAATAAGTCTGCAGAACGGACACGACAAAATTCTCTTCAAGACAGCAAATATAGATCCTTTCCTTACAGCAATAAGGCAGGTAGACTAACAAAATAGAATTGCTCTTACAGACCCAGGGAACTGAAAAAGAGAGGGGGAGGAAGGAAAGGGAGAGAGAAAGAAAAGAAAAAAGGCAATTAAGCTAATGCACGTTGGGTATCACAAGGTTATAGATATTTCAAGAGCTGAGCAATTTACCGTCTGGAAACAGAGAAGAGCTCTTGCATAAAATGTCCTCCAGCTCAGATTTATTATGCTTTTACTTGCATTATATGTGATACAATTAGCAGGAGGTGCCAATAAGGCATTCTCTCAAGGACGTGGTCATTTCATACCATCTGTTATTAATTGCATTGTCCTTTCCATAGCTAGATAGAGGGGAAAAAGTTCTCTGAGAACCACCTGAAAATTCTAACTGTATGATGGCTGGAATTTAAAAATATCTAACCAGACTATGTGGATGGATGAAAAGTACTAGAGAAAAACTGCTTCTCAAAAATTCAAGAAAAAAAATCATGAATATAAGGCCCTAATGTAATGTATACTAAAGTTAATGTATTGATTTTTTTTTTTCAATTTTCAACTACAAAGACAGTGTTTCTGTAAAAAACAACATATGCAGAAATTAAAAAGGAACAATTATACCTTACCACTTAAGATATAGCTGTACTGTGTATGGTGTGTTGAAGACATGGTTGGGGTTTTTTTGATTTTTATTTGCATGTTCCCTAAGTTGCTCATAAAATCAAAGATAACTAAGATTGTCTACTCCTTTATTTTTTTTTTAGAGAAGTAGAGAAGTACTGAACACAAGAAAAGCAGGGAAACCAGAAGGCTCAGGAGGAAATCTCAGATATAGTAGCCTGTGTGGCAGATTCCACAGGGAACAAAAATACAAGCTCCATAAAAATCTTTGTACCTCTTAGTTTCAACACAGTAACTTAATTGTAAAATATATGATAAAAATGTAAAAAATTCAGGTCGATTAAATAAAATTTGGATTATGCAGTGATATTTTTCAGCATTCTGATTCTTAAAAGTGCTGAAATCTTTTGAAAGCCATGTTTTAGTGGAAATTGAGGAAGAGTGTCATCAGAATTAGGAGCACAGAGCAGACCATCACAGCAAGACTAAACAAAAAGATTACAAATAGGAGAAAAAGAAAGAGGTGAGACCATGTTTGGGTTTAAATAATGTTTATTTCTTTTTGACATCATATATCAAACAAGCAGGCCAAAAGCAGGAATTCGAATTGCACTGCAGATGAAAAGATGTGAGACAGGAGGAGGAATTTGAGGGAACAGGAAGAAGTTGTTTAACCTACAGGGAAAAAACCAACACTTTTCACATCTAGAAGTCAATATAAAGGATATTATAAAAGATTATAGCAAAAGAGCTTAATCATAAAGTATCTACCATCTAAGCATGAACACTCAGAACTGAGATCATAGAACACTGCTTTTAGAACAGAGTACAAAAATGGGACTAGTCTGGCTTACGATTTTCATTTTAAGTATTAGGGTATCCAGCTTCCCAACAGTGTAGACATTTTCATTTTATTTTAAATATGCAAAGTCACAAAATCTTATCCACAGTATGTTCTGGAAACTAATATACATGATACCTGATTATTCATCTTCTCGAACATTTTACCTTTTATTTAAACCTTGAAATTAAGTGATAGCATAGCTAACCTTTTGCTTATGAAATTTTTATATTTTGTGTTCTTTATGTAATGTTTCAAAAGACTAATTTAGGACTTTAAGCTTAGATATAGAATGCTGCAATACTTACATTAACTGTATCATACTTCTATACATACATGCAATTAATATTTGTATCCAAAATCATACAAGTCTGTGAGATCTTTCCAACATTTTTTTCATTAAAAAATGTTTGTGCTTCTTTCTGATGAGGACCTGGTAGGCCACAGAAAATCAGAAGTGAAATTTTATATCGTCTTGGTACTTTCTATTTAACAAAGGGAATTTTTTATACTTTTGTTTCATTTTTTAAACACGAACAAAAGAAAACAAGTTTATCCTCCTTCAGATCAGGCAGAAGTGGTTTTCAGTCCTTCTCAGGGATACACCCTCTTCCACTTTGGAGCTGTTCCAGTCTTATTGTCTTGTTCCACGTCCAGCAGGCAGCCTTTTACATCTAAGTAGATTTCTATTTTCATTAATTATTTATCCCACCAGGCAGGGCTAGCTGCCCTTTCCATCCTTATAATACTGTTAATGCATGCTCTGTCCTAGAAGCACACACCAACTTCTCTGTAGCTGGCTTAAATTTGAGTACTATTATGACTGAATTATAAGCTTCCGCCGCTCATATTCTATGTGAACACTAAAAATCCATAGACATTTGCACTGCTCTTGTTAAAAAATGAGATGCACACATGAAAATTGTACACACCTAACACTGCATACAGAGTTCTGATTACAAAGATTGTTGGTTTCTTCATGACCCTGGTATTGCTAAGAAGGTCCTCTGAAACTGAAGCCATTATCTCACCATCTGATGTAGAAACCAAAGGAGAATAAGAAGATTTGCCCCAGATATTGGCAAAGATTGTTCAACAGATCTGTCAAAATCTACCTCTTTTTTCCCCATGTGTGTTGACAGTCCCAGAGTCACAACATCATGACCATAAGCAAAACCTGGTGGGAGGCTGTGACTGGTGTGCCATGATGAACCGTTGTAGGCTCTTCAGGAGGGATAGGCAGAGAAGGAGAGGTTAGAGGGTGTCACTACATAAGGGAGAGTTTGGATTTTGTGGCATTTCCAGTTGGCAACAACACAGGTGTGTTACCTGTGGATAAGAACAAGGGGGAAAGCAAACAGAGCAGATATTGTTGTAGGAGAGTACTGTCTCTTGCCCAGCCAGGATAATGATGCTGATAAATTGTTCTACAAGGAATTAAAGGCTATCTCCAAACCACCCTTTGTTGTCCTTATGGGTGATTTTAACTTCCCAGCTGTCAACTGGGAGTGTCATACAGGGGACACAAACAGGTCCTGGAAATTTCTGACGCACATTGCAGGTACTAAGGGAGCCAAGTAAGAAGGGCACCCTCCTAGATTTGTTTTTTGCAAACAGAGGAAATTGTGGGTGAAATGGTGATTGGTGGCTGTCTTGGTCACAGTGACCATGAAATAGTTGAATTTCAAGTTGTTGGCAATAAGAGCAAAACTTCAACCCTGGATGTAGGGAGAGCAGACTTCAGGTTGATGAAAGAATTACTTAGTGAGGTCCCCCGAGAATCTGCTTTTGAAGGTATTGTTGTCCATGAATTCTGGTCACTTTTTCAGAGATGTCTGTACAGACCACAGAAGCAGGAAATTCCACAATACTGGAAGTCAAGCAAGAACAGCTTGGCTGAGCAGGAAAAGGAAAGTATATGGACATTGGAAGCAAGGACAGGTGACATGAAAGGGTAGAGAGGACTTACAGAGAGATCTGGATAGAACAGAGATCTGGGCGCTCAACAACCATATGAAATTTAGTGAGAGGAACTGACGTTTTCTGCACCTAGGGAAGGATGGTGCCGGTTATACATACAAACTGGGGGAAGAGATGCAGCAGAGCAACCCTGCAGAAAGACATCTGGGGGTTTGGGCTGGTTATCTTCAATGCAGTCTAATATTATCCTAGACTGCTTGCTGCTTGCTGCACTGCTTTCCCAGACGTCAGGGCGATTGAAGTCCCTCAGCAGGATTATACCCTATGAGCATGGTGCTTCCTGGAGTTCTACATCAACAACCTCCCCTTGATCAAGTGGCCAGTAGTAAACATGAACCACAAAGATTCCTTTGCTGTCTTGGTCTCTAATATTCACTCATAAATTCTCAACATGTACATTGCTGTTTTTCATAAACAGCGCTGTGTAGTCAATCCTTTATTTACTTTTCTTTTTAAATTTAGAGGACAATCCCCCCCACCCTTTCTTTCCCTGCCTGTCCCTCCTAAACAGTTTACAGCCATTGATTGCAGGACTCCAGCCATGTGCTTAATCCCACCAAATTTCCATAATGACAAATAGGTCATAGTTTTCCAGCAGTACAGGGGGAAATCTCACTGTTTTCTCCTTTCTTTGTCTATAGTACTGTACTACTGTTGAAGACGTCCCTTGAGCAGCACCTGTAAGAGGAATGAAATTGGAAGTGAATGACAAGCTTTCTCAAATGGAAGAACCCCTTGCAAAGTCAAGGGGGCTGCTTAAACATAGACTATTAAATTACACATTGCTAAATCACATCACATAATATAGACCTTTAAAAACGCCTAATAAATACATATTTCTTACCATTTTACCTATATGTTCCATTTGAATTTAACAATATAGCCTAAAATAAACCCCAAGTGTCTGTAGTCGGATCCTGTTATGGATCCTGCTCTTAAGATGTGCCTAGGCTATTCCTCACACATTATTCTTGAGTGCAACTATATATCATCTCTTTAGAAGCCAGTACCTCTGATGAGACTGATTTCTCTTCCATGGAAAGTAGATCTTGTAGGCATATCCAGAGATCGATAGTTGCCTCTATCCACTAAGTTATAACCTACTACTGGAGTATTTAACTCTAAGGCAGCTGCCTAAATTGCAAAAGAAGCCACAAACAAATAAACAGACAGACCTATCTTACTCGTTTTGAATTCCCCAAGTTATATGTAGCCATATTTTCAGCACTTACTGCAAAATATTCCCATTTCTGTATGCTTTGTTGAAATATGCATGCTATGGAAAGGAGAACTCTTTGGGGAATGCTGTAATCTTTTCTGTGTGCATCACATGTGGTTCTTACAAGGGTAAACTACTAAAGTAAAAAATAGGGTGAAGAATATTTAATGCAAAACGTCCACCAGTGTAATGCAAAGTCAGAAACACAAACAGCTGAGAAAGGTGTATTAAAACATGTCTATATTTGAATTTAATGTTTATAGAAGATATTGGAGCAGCAGCCCTGGAGATAGATGCTTTTTATTCAGCCACACCGGGGGAGACCCCATATGCTTCTTTCTGTTCCATTGAACAGACAGCAGCAGATGGGCACTTCTTTTTGCCTAAGAAAGCATAGGAAGATCATACTCAAGGGAAATGCAGCTAGATGACTAGATGTTACTGCACTAAATAAACACCAGCAGACACAGCACATGCTATAAATCCTGTATGTATGATCAGTGAGGAATGAAAAATAACTGCTACTGTCCCTTATGAGGGGGGAACTCCAGAAGTGTTTAAGGATGTTGTAGGTCATGCAGAAAGAAAATTAAGAGATGTGAGAGCTCAGAATTTAATCTGGCCACTGCTGTGAAGGATAATAAAAATGTTTTTATAAATGCATTAATAACTAAAGGAGGGACAAGAAAAGCCTCCATTCTTTATTGGACGGGGGGGGATTATACTCACCAAAGGTGAGGAAAAAGCTGAGGTACCTAACACTTTTTTGCCTCAGCCTTCAACAGTAAGGCAGGTTATCCTCAGGATAATTGGCCTCCTGAGCTGGTAGATGGGGACAGGGAGTAGAATAAACCCCCTAATATCCAGGAAGAAGTAGTTAGTGACCTGTTGAGCCACATAGATGCTCACAAGTCTATGGCACCAGATGCAATCCATCCTAGGGTGATGAGGGAGCTGGTAGAAGAGCTCGTCAAGCCTCTCTCCATCATTTATTATCAGTCCTGGCTAACTGGGGGGGTCCTAGACAACTGGAGGTTGACCAATGTGACCCCCATTCATGAGGAGGGCTGGAAGGAGGACCTAGGGAACTACAAGCCTGTCAGCCTGACCTCGGTGCCTGGCAGGGTTATGGAGCAGATCACCCTGAGTGC